>JAOXJP010047132.1:0-16171 GCA_025762735.1 Platanus orientalis
ACCTCAGTCCCCCCCCCCCCCCCTTGATCAATAAAAAGGGGGAAAGCATATTTCCTGTCTCCCTAAAAGGAAAAGATTGCACATTCACATCACCCTAAACTTTCACTTGGTTAATTCCTTTGAAATCTTTCAAACTGGATGTCCAATCAGTAAGAAGCGGCCCAGTCATAGCAGAAAGTTTGGTTAGGCGATTGCTTGCATCCTCATAGATCCTTTTCTTGTGCTCCTTTCAAATGTCCATATTCCATACAAATGGTATAAGTCACCGAATCTTGTACCAAAAGGACCGCTAATCCAAGAAAGGAAGATCCCCTGAACTTATATTGGACCGACCCTTTCCAAACTAAAATGAAAATGAAAAAGCTCTGGACGTCAGTAGCTACATATCAATGGATAAAAACATGATTCACACTTCCTTTTGCATTCTCACACATAATACATCCATTCATCAAACAAAAATATTGTGATGTAGGTTATGTTAAGATGTCTTAATATTCAGGGTCATATGATCTAGATTAAGAAATTTAGGGTTCTAATGAAAGAGATCTAGTGTTTGGGTTATATGTTTAGGGAAGAGGAAGACAGTTGGGTTTGGGCTTAAGTTTTTTAGAACTAAGATTTAAAATGAATTAAGAAATAATAAAGCCATGATTGGGGTGGATTGGCAGTATGCCAAACAGGGAATGGATTAGGAACCAATTAAAGGGAAGCTTAATGTTTGGGTAGGGTTTATGGATAGTTTTAAATTAGATGGGGAAATAACAAAATAAATAAATATTTAACTTTCAAGAATCAAGAATCTTGACACTTAGTTACTAGATTGCTTGATTTAAAAATCAAGATTCAAAAATTATGGCACAAGAATTCAAGAACTAAAGATCTAAATTCAGGAATAAAGAACATTATTAAAGAGAGACTAACCTCTTTCTTGAACGACATTTAAAATCACTTTAATATTGACCCAAGATGTTCATGTAATCACTTTTATGTCACCACAAACAGAGAGCTAAGCAAGGATTGGATTCAAAGTTGGTATTAAAGATTACAAATTGACTTATTATACTCCTAACTATGAAACCAAAGATATTGATACCTTGACAGCATTTCGAGTAACTCCTTAACTTATTACTTCCACCTGAGGAAGCAGTTGTTGCGGTAGCTTCCATCTTCTACTGGTACATGAACAGCTGTGTGGACTGGTGGATTTACCAGCCTTTGGTTGGTAGGAAGGACGATGTTGTCACGTTGAGCCTGTTGCTGGAGACAAAAATAAATATTGGTTATGCGTCTTACCCTTTAGACATATTTTGAAGTTCTATTACTAACATGTCTACTTCCACTGTGGGTAATGTATTTGGGTTCAAATCCCTACGCACATTACTTATTGAGGATCTATGAATCCCACTTGCTTATTCTAAAACTTTCCAAGGACTGCTTCATGTTATCCATGTTGAGAGAGATAAATTGAACGAGTATGGTACGGTAGAGTGGTTTATGTATGTCTTGGCGGTGGACTTGATTTTATTAAGGATGGTGAGAACATGTGATGTAGGATATTCAAGCTTTGATGCCAAACTGAGGTGGGGCAGCCTAGGCTTGTATATCTTGCTTATGTAGGCCCAATTAACAAATGTGGAAGCTAGGACTGAGTGTAAGTAAACCAAAAACCAATGATATGCCCACCCAAGTAATCACAATCTTTAAAGGAAAAGATAAGTTTTTTTTTGGATAATTGGGAAAAGATAACTTATCAAACAAAGAGCAATATAATGATTAGGAGGGAATTATAATAGAAAATAGAGAAAGAATAAGAGGAGCTGTAATTGATTGGGAATTGCTGGCTGTTTCATGCCTAATGGTGAGACTAGACAGAGCTGTAATTGGTGATCCTTCTGAGCTGGACAATCAGATATGGACTTTTAAGTCTTCTTCTCTCTTTTCAGTTCGCTCAGTGTATATTCCTCTCTTTACCCCTTAGGCTTGTCGGACAACACTGCTTCTCTCATATAGAACCTGAAAATGCTGTCCAAGGTGTGCTTACTTCTATGGTTGGTGGCGAATGGTAAAGTTTTGACCCAAGATAACCTCATGAGCAGAGGCTTTCAGCTGGCAAGCCAGTGCTCGTTGTGTTAGCTGGTCATGGAATCCTCTTCTCATCTTTTCCTCCATTGACCGATGGCAACTGAGATTTGGGATGATTTTCTATGGAAATTTAAGCAGCCTAAGGCTTTTCCAGAATCTATCAAGGCCATGTTTCTTGCTTCGTATGGTACCGAGGTCAGTCATCTGTCTCCAAAGGGAGCACTACTATGGAGTAGCGTCCCTCATATTGTTGGTTGGAGCATTTGGGCTGGGAGAAATGCTAGGATCTTCGAGGGGAAGTCTGTCTCTTTGAGGTCGTTAAAGGAAAGGGCTTTTGGTCTCTTCCGTTGGACAATACACTTGCCAGAGTTTACTAGTTGTAATTTTTCTTCTTGGGCTTTTGATTGGGAAAACCTAGAGTTTAGATAGCCTCCTAGAGTGACCTGTACTTCTTGTGATTGCTCTTCTATCAATAAAATACTTTGTTTAATGAATTAAAAAAAAAGAATAAGAGGAGAAGGGAATCTTTTAGGGATTCTGGAATTTTTGGGTAGGACCACAAAATTGCCAAAATACCCCTATTGACGCATCAGAATTATCTGAAAATTTGCAGGTGTTTATATGTATATTCAAGGTATCACCATACAAATTTGAGCTTATTCTAAAAAATAAAAGTATAAAACCATGGATTTTCAAGTCAGCAGTGTTATGTGAGAAAGATAACATAAAACAAAAGAGGAATCAATGATTATAAACTAGATGAAAACAGTAGAGATTCAAAGGGAATTTGAGGAAAAAGATGGGGAACTGATAGGGGAGAAAAACCCTAAAAAGAAGAGATAAGAGTGGGATTTCACTATTTTATAAGCCCAAAAAATTCTTTTAAATATATAGATGGGTTTTAAAAACTAGTGGATATGAATAGAAATCAAAAGAAAGAATTAAATAGATTTTCTAGAATCAAATATAATAAAAGATGAGGGATAAAACCTGTTAAAGAAATTGATGCAGCACAATGGAGATGATACCAAAGTTGATATAGAATGATACCTAAGAATCTCAAATAAAAGCCAAGTAAAATAGCGGAAGCAAGAACACACTTTAAATTAAAGAAAGATAGAAAATAAAAGATGAAAACCTAATTTGAAGCTTTTCCAAACCCAAAACAGGTGATCTTGGCCTCCACCAAGCTTAAATAAACCCAAGGAATCCACCTTTGGGGAAAACCACTCATGATTTTTAGATAAAAAATTCTTTATGGAATGGCTATCTGTTATGGGTCAGTATTTTAATTGGTATGACTTGTCAAATGCCCAAAGGGTAAGGTTCGCCAAAATGAAGCTGACTGGACAAGCTTGATTGTACTGGAACATTGTAGAGCGACAATTTGCATTGAGGCGAGAGGAGCCTATTAGTGAACGACGTGAGATGAAGGAGAGGCTTAAAGAAAGGTATCTCCCATTTTTTTACCACGCTAGACTCTTAGAGCAATGATATACATTGAGACAAGATAACACGAGTGAATGAATACATCTCCTGTTTTGATGAGCTCATGTGGAGATGTAATGTTTATGAGGACCCTATTGTTACCCTGTACAGATTCAAGTTAGGTCTACAACATGAGATGAAAAAAGATCTCAATCCCCATCACGTATCCACTATAAAGGAAGCTTATAGCTTGGTCCAGGAGTTGGAACAATATGTAAACCCCTGGTCCCGCGCCCCTTTGACAATGGGTGTGATGAGGCTAGACCTGGACTGTCCACAAATATACTAGGATCGGATGAGCAACCTTCATGTGGAAACCCTAGCACCTCAAAGCTTGCCCCTTTATCTAATAAAGGCAAGGGAATTGTTGGGAATAAGTCCCAGGGTGACCCAAATAGGAATTATCAGTGTGGAGGTGTTAGACATAGGTCTATATAGTGTCCCAACAATGGGAATAAGAATTTGTACCTAAGAGACACTGAGGGAGGTGACAAGAGAGATGAAAAGGATGACTAGGAAGAGATTGATTAGTACTATAAAGAGATTTATATTCCAGGTACACCTCTTATTAATGAGGAGCGAGAGGTCGAGAACAAGCATGTGGCCTATCTAGGTCAGTCAATTGCCAATCCCTACTTACATAAGTCACCTTTAGGGGTAGTGAGGTGGGCCATCACTCAGTTAAAGTCAGAGGATGATTGGAGAAGGACAACAATCTTCAAGACCTTCGCTAAGTGTGGTGACAAGAACTGTTGGATCATTATAGCCAGTGGAAATTGTACCAATGTGTTGTCCATTGATATCATCAAGCGGCTTGGCCTTTCACTCATTCCTCATCCTCAACCTTGTCGAGTAGTGTGGGTTGACACATCCTTTATACCCGTATCACACAAGTGTGTCAGGTTCCTATAGAGTTTGCTTCCTATAAGGACACCTTGTGGTGTAATGTGTCAAAGGTTGTAAAACACATCATCTTGGGTGGACCATGACTCTATGACATGGATGCATTGTTATATGGAAAATCAAGTACGTGTGCATTTGTATTCAAGGACAAGAAGATAAAGCTGACTCCACTTCCATCCAAGAATTAACTTAGATCATAAGGACAGATGGATAAGGGACAAGATATCAAAGATCCCCACAAGAAGGCCTTACATATCATTAGCCATAAGGAGTTCGAGTAGGAGATTCAGGGAGAGACGACAGTATTTGCTTTAGTTGCTAGGGAATTCTCCCCTGAGTCTAGTATTGAGATTTCTCTTGGGGTAGAGCCTCTTATTCAAGAGTTTTAAGAGATGTTTCTCAAGGACCTTCTTAAGGAGTTACCTCCCATGTGTGACATCCAACACACAATAGATTTGGTCCCTGGAGTGACATTGTTAAACCTACCTCATTACAGGATGAACCCGTTGAGCACGTAGAGTTGAAAATACAAGTGGATGACTTGTTACATAAAGGGTTCATTCGAGAAAGCATGAGTCGGTGTGTCATGTGCGTGCTCTTTACACTCAAGAAAGATGGATCTTAGAAAATGTGTATAGACAACAAGGTGATAAACAAGATTCCGGTGCGCTATTAGTTTTCAATCCTATGGTTGGACGACATGTTGGATATGATGGTGGGAGCCACGATAATCTCTAAGATAGATCTTAAGAGTGGTTATCATGAGATCCGCATCCAGCTAGGTGATGAATGGAAGACCGCCTTCAAGATGAAGGACGGACTTTATAAGTGGTTAGTAATGCCTTTTGGGTTGTCCATTACACCCAGTATTTTTATGAGGGTTATGAATCAGGTGTTGCATTCTTATATAGGGAAGTTTCTGGAGGTCTATTTCGATGATATCCTCATATATAGTTCTAGTAGGAAGCAACATTTGGAGCATTTGCGGAAAGTGTGAAATTCTCTGCAAAGAAAAGTTATACGCAAACCTTAAGAAGTGCGTGTTCTTGAGTCCACAAATTGCCTTTCTAGGGTTTGTTATATTTAGTGAGAGAATGACCGCCGATCCTAAGAAGATCAAAGAGATAGTAGAATGATCAGAGCCCACTAATATCCATAAGGTCCGTAGTTTTCATGGTCTGACGACATTCTACAGGCAATTCATTAAGGGATTTAGTATAATGATGGCTCCCATCACGGATTGCATCCGGAAAGGGGAGTTCCATTAGACAAATTATGTGGCAGAGACTTTTAGGGAGATTAAGTCACGAATGATTGATGTTGCTATCATATGACTTCCAGACCTTTCTAAAGTCTTCGAAGATGTGTGCGATCCATCAGGCTTTGGCATAGGAGTATTGAGCCAGGATGCTCTAGTGGTCTATTTTAACGAGAAATTCAATGAGGCCAAACTAAGATACTCCACCTATGGTAAGAAATTTTATGCAGTAGTGCAATCATTGTGATATTGGAGACATTACTTACTACTGCAAGAATTCATTTTATTTTCTAACCATGAGGCCTTGTGATACTTAGGATCTTAGAATAAACTTAGCCCAAGACATGTTACTACCGCAAGAGTTCATGTATATTTTCTAACCGTGAGGCCTTGTGATACTTAGGATCTCAGAAGAAACTTAGCCCGTGACATGCTAAATGGGATGAATTTCTTCAGAAGTACACTTTTGTACTCAAAGCCTCAAACACAAAGCAGGTATAAAAACTAAGGCAGCTGATGCACTAAGTCGTAGGGTAGCCACCCTACATTTTATGGACGTCGAGGTGACTGGGTGCGAGCGACTCAGAGAGGATTGTGAGTCTTGCCCAGACTTTGGGGATATCTATGCCTCCTTACTGAGTTATCAATCTTGAATTGATAGAGACTTTGTGTTACAGGGCAGATATCTTTTTCAAGGTACTTATGCATCCCTCACACCTCAATCCGCGATTTTCTAGTTTGGAATAATGCATGCGGGTGGCATGGCTAGTCACTGTGGGCATGACAAGACCATTGCTTTGATTAAAGATCGTTTTTATTGACCCAGTTTGAAGAGAGATGCAACCAAAATCATTGAGCAATGCTGAACTTGTCAACTGGCAAAGCATATAAGACAAAACTCAAGACTATATTCACCTTTGCCAGTACCACACATTCTGTAGCAGGATGTGAGTATGGATTTCGTGCTAGGTCTGTCTAACACCTAAGGAAAGCACAATTCCATCTTGGTAGTAGTGGATCGTTTTTTCTAAATTGGCCTACTTCATACCATGCTCAAAGACCTCCGATGCGTCTAAAATAGCCAGGATCTTTTACGACGGGATCGTTTGACTTTATGGGATACCAAAATTGATAGTGTCAGATCGAGGCATCAAGTTTGTCAGCCATATCTGGAGGACACTATGGAAGATTATGGGTACTAAGCTCAAGTTCTCGTATGCCTACCACCCTCAGACTGACGGCCAGATTGAGGTGGTTAATTGAAGTCTTGGTAGTTTGTTGCAATGTCTAGTAGGAGAGCATCATAGGTTATGGGATCATGTACAATAATTCAGTCAATATGACCACTGGTTTAAGTCTGTTTGAGATAGTCATAGGGTATAAACCGAAGACCTTTATTGACTTGATACCTATATCTGCGATCCATAACCCATTAGAGTCTGCATCATCATTTGGATTGCATATTCACTCATTACATGAAGAAATTAGAAGATTACCATGAGCAATGAAAAATATAAGCAATCGGTTGATTCTCGCTGTGTACACCGCGAGTTTCAGATTAAGGATTCAGTGATGGTTTGATTCCGCCTAAAGTGATTCCAACCTAGAGTTGCATGAGAATTGCATGTTAGAAGTTTAGGGTCATATAAAGTCTTGAAGAGAATCAAACCTAATGTATATGTGCTTCATCTGACTGGGGGATTAACTCGACATTTAATGTTGAGGATTTAGTCCATTTTTATGGCTAGTCCACCCCATTTGTTGACCCTTTTACAGACTAGCACAGCCTTATTCCCCCAGTCCCCTTAGCCTATCCCATCTCAGTCACATTACTAGCACACCAAGAGGAAATTAATGACATATTGGATGACCAGACTATATCCACAAGACGAGGAGGTTATCAGAGATACCTCGTCAAGTGGAAACATTGACCTGACATCAATAACACCTGATTGACCGAGGCAGAGTTGTAGAGACTGGACCCTAATATTCTAAAGAGGTACTGCAGTTTTCTATTGTCAGAGGTGACGCTTTCTCAGATGGGGAGGGTTTTGTGGACATCATGCCTCAAGGAGGTACATTCCAGGTTTATCAGAGGAGGAGGGGCAACCCTATGCTATGGTTCAAGTAGTGGTTCCCACTTTCTTGAACATATGGTGACCCATGGACACTTGATGAACTACCTTATTTTAGTTTTATTTTATTATTAGTTGATTTGTTTAGTGTTTTTCATTTTATGCATAAGTTGTAAGGGGGATAATTCAACTTTTATTAAATGGGTGGGATTAATTGTAAGTCTTTATTTTAGATAGGGGTTGAATAATTATTTCATAAAGTTATGGGTTTTGTTGAAGTTTCTAATTGTGGGAGGTATTATAAACCTTTCCACACGCATGGAATGGATATTAATGATGAAATATTTGAATGAAAACTGCTTTTCTGCATTTCATGACTGGAGCATCCTTCTCTTGCATGTGTGTTGTTGTAAGCTCTAAACCAAGAGTGGTTTCCCCTTGGGGTTTATGCGAGCTAGGTGGAGGCCTAGGTATTCTTCTTTGCCTTGAATCAAATTCTTGAAAGACAGGTACTTCATATTCTAATCTCTCTTCCCCTTCTTCGCTTCCATTTTCTGATTTCTTTCATTCCCTTTTACCATTTATTTTCTAGTACATTCCCATCATCTGCTCATCATCAAGATTCTTCAAGACTCCCATTCTTGGTGGTTTCTTGAATTTCTCTATCCAAGTCCCAGTTTTCCTTCAATTTTCCCACTGTTTTTCTTTTCCACCCGTTCTTTCATTATTTTCCTTTGATCTTGTTAATCCCCTAAATTCTTGAATACACCCACTAAAACCTTTATTTGGTCTTTTCTTGTGTTTTCACTCAAGCACCAAATTCTCACAAGATGCTCCATCGAACCCTTAGTTTCTTCTTGCTTCCATTAATTTTTTTTCTTTCCCTAATTCGAAGGAACACAACATAGGCTATCCCAAGTCATATGGTAGTAAAAGGGGAGGAAAACCCACTTAGATTTTTAGTTTGGAATTTCAAAACCCAATCAGAAGTAATTTGACAGTAGATTTGGTTGTTAATTCTTTTTATTATTATTATTATTATTTGGGTTTGGAATCCTAGATCTGACATCATAAATAACAGCCTATGGAGGGGTGTTTTGGTCTATCTTAGTGTTTGAATACAAAGGAACTTGATGGATAAGCTGGCTGCAGTTTTAAAGGAGTCCTAATTTCTTAGGACTTCTTATTTTCTTGGAGCTACTTGTTGACAAAAGTCTTGTGAAGGAAATTTTAGTGTTTGGTGGCAACATCAATTGAGTCCAAGGTCTATATGATGCAGTGGCATTAACATGGCTTGAGAAGTTCCAACCTTTGTGGAATCCCAAGATCAAGAACAAAGGATGCAAAAAGAAGACATAGTGGTATCTACAAGATTTTCCCTTTATTTTTCTGTTTTAGGAATTATTTTAGTTGTTTTTTTCTATTTTAGGAAGGTTTTAATAATGGAATTGATGTAATAAGGTCATATGAGCCATGGGGAGGGGCTAAAATTAATTTAGAATTGTTTAGAATTGTTTTTATGATTTTTTTAGAATTTTTCTAGGTTTTTTTTGGCTTGACCGTACAAGGGAGTGGTATTTTGGTCCAATTCTAATTTTTTTTATTTATTATAAATAGGTCACAAAGACCTCATGTACAATCAGTTGAAGAAAAATTTTGAATTGAAGTTGGTTTTTGAAGCCCAAGGTTTGGCTACATCTCTATACCTCTCATAGTTAAGTGAATTTTTCATCTTTTTCTTGTTCTTTCTTGTTCTCATTTTTTTTATCTCTTATGTTTACTTTATTGTTGAATCTTGTATAACTATTTCTGTAGAAAACTTCTCATTTTTTTTTTAATCTTCTTTTCTTACATTCTCCTACAATCTACTTTGTTCCTATACATCATCCCTTACCATCATTCTTTTTTTTTTTTTTTTTGTTATTCACCTTCTTTAAACCTTTTTTATTTTTATTTTTTGTGCTGCAGAAAATTTACATCTTCCCATAAAAACCTAATTATTTCTAGGTTTAGTCTTTCCATAACCCAACACACATAATCATACAAGAATCCCCAATTTCCAATCCCAAATCTAGGGTTTCTTAAAGTTTTCCCAATTCTTGAATCTTTTGCATTATTTTCTTGATTTCTATTCAGTTTTCTTAGATTTCTTGCTTTTCTTTGATAATCCAATCATTCTTAAATTAGTTTCTTTGATTTTTTTTTTTTTATTAATTTCTTTAAAGATTTGGTTTCTAGAATACTTCCTTTAAATTTTCAGCATTATTTAATTCTAAGAAACATTCTTTTAGGCTTTTGTGGTTAAATAATTCTTGTAGGAATCCTTTTCCTTTGGATCCTACATCACTATAGGACTATTTTCTTGGAAGATTTATGATCTGGAGATTTCGGAGAGATTCATACTCTTATTAAAACTTTTAATTTCAGCTTGTCTTGGGAATCTTGAAGAGATTTTTTTGGTCTGGAATATCGTACATGGGAAGTACAAAAAGGGTGTTGCATTTAATCAGATTTTTGGGGGTTTCTTATTGGATATACCTACGGCTGAATAAGAAGATCCCAACTGCCACTTTGTTTTTTATTTTATTTTATGTTAATTGGGCTGCTGGATTTGATTCCAACAGCTGGCGATCACTCACGACATCTATACCAGGTCAGTGATGCACTTTTATGAAGAGATCTGGAACAGAGTGCCAATTGAGGCCATTCAAGTGACCTACGGTGGGGTACTTCAGTCCATATCAGTGCTTCTATGAGAGTTAAACTTCTACTGCCACAGGAGGAACTTCTCTTGTATCAGGTCATCTTCTACACAGAATCTCCTCTTGTCAGGTTAGCATTGTTTTTCTTATAGACCTTGGATTGAACTGGATTTTGGGTCCATTCATACCCATTTGAAGAAGTATCTGTTCAGTCCATCATTAATTAGACTCATCACTTGCTGTGTTTGAGATTCATAACACTGTTAATAGCCATTATTATCCTATCCTCTATGTTCAAAGCTCCACCAGCAGATCTGTTTACTATACAGCTTCAATAATGTTAGTTTTTTTATGCTGTCCCAAAACAGAATCCTCCTAGCAGCATTGTCATTCATCCACACCTTGCTGTTTTTCAGCGGTTTGTCCTTTGCTTATGGTTTCGAAAGAGCATTAAATTCTTGAAAGATTGAGTGATAAGTTAATTCTCTAGTCAGATATATCTTTGCATATTTGTTTAGGTTTGATTTAATTTAGTACTTTATGTGTCATGAACTCTTGCATGAAAGCATTAGATGGTTAGTGAATCTCTAATCTGAAATTTGTGAACAACATGGTTGATTAGTAGGAACCTAGTTTATTTTATTCATATATTTGTGGTATGATTCATGTAAACTCCTCACACTTGTGCACGCCTACTTGCATCCTGCATTAGAAACTCTCTTTTATACCTGTGATTTGGACTCAAAGTATTCCATAGACATCCACTCGTGATCCTTCTTGTTATTCAGATTTTTTATTTTTAGCACCTTGATTCTCCAACTGTTGGAGATATGATAGCAACAAGGTAAGGGAAGATATGGAAAAGAGGAGAAGAGAGAAAAGTAGAATAGAGGATTTAGAAGAAGAAGAGAGGAGGAAGAAGGATAGGGTAAACCCTAGGGGAGCTCACAGCTACACCACAAGAAGGGGAGAAGAAGAAGGGGATAGATTGGGGAGCCATACAGCTACAACCCAAGAGGGAGGGGATAGAAAGGAAACTCGCCCAAGGGACAAGACAGTCGATCTCTATGAAGCATACCTGCTTCTGAATCCAATTTAAGTTGAAAAAGGAGAAGAATTGGAGGACATATTGAAGGATAAAATCATTCACAGTAAAATGGAAGACTTGTCATATCTTATACACAAACAAGAAATAAGCCTAACTTATGTGAATCTCTAAATACAGTCTTTTGGGGACTTATTGTCCTATTGTTTAATACAAAAAATTGAATATCTAAGTTATTAGAAAAACTTTTAACAATCCTACAAATACAACAACAACAAATACCATATATATATATATATATATATTTCAAAACTCCTCAAGCCACATATCTTGTCAACCATATCTCCAAAACAACACGTAATGTGGATATTTTCTGGGTAACTTCTATCTTGTGAACAATGTGGCAATGGACCCCATAGGAATGTCTTGTTTTCCAGGTCTCTCTTACATTGTTGTATTAAGTTGTTCTGCTGGAAATTTCCATTTGTATTGACTAGCTTATTATCTTGGTTTCTAGATTTCTATCTGAGTACAGATTTGATGTCTCCAAACTGGAACCATTGGTGGCAAAGGTGAGTGATGTTATATAGTAAATTTTGGAAGTGACAGTTTATTGAAACGAGACTTCTATCTGTTGCAAGGAAAAACAGATTGTCTCATGACCTTTTTTTTTTAACTCCATTAAAATTGTATACAAAATCCCAATCATGTCCTTTCCCAATGTTATATAGTGATTGATTTTTTTCATATTGTTGCAGCCTCACGCTCCAGATAATCATGCTTTAGCAAGAGAATGCAAAAATGTGAAAATAGACAGGGTATATATTGGTTCATGTACAGGTGGAAAGACTCAGGATTTTCTAGCCGCAGCCAAAGTTTTTCTAGCTTCATTAAGAAGTGGAAGATCTCATGTTCTTAACTATATTTTATCTTAACAAATATCAGCATCTGATAGTTTCTATTTAGTTTTAAAAAATCAAGGGCTATGTACTTATGCTCTTTTTGAATTTGATCATGCAAGTTGGATTCATGGATCCTAGTGTAAGTGTTTAACTAAAATGTGTTTGATGATATGTTATAGGGGCCAGGGAGTATCTGTGTCCTAATCTAATTTATGCTATATGATATTGAATATAATTTGGCAGTTTGCTATCCTGATGTCTTACATGATACATGGATACATACTATGTGTTTTCAAAATTTTTAGTAGTATTATATGTTTGTTGGTTAGCGTTGTTAGAACTGGCAGTACTATGTTTTGTAATGGCATGCATGTCATTGCTGTAATCATCATTTCTTAAAAGAGTTTGCTAATAAAATGCACCATCTGATCCAAGCCCATTACTTGGTTTAAATTTCTGTAACCATGAAATTGCATTGAGGTATTATCATATGTTGCTTATTGATCCATACTGATTTTAATTGGCCCTGATTGATGGTTCCATGGCTGTTTTCCAAGCCACTTGTGTATCTTTTTGTTTTGTATTTTATAGAGTTATAGATCTTGCTTACCTTATGTGCAGGGGAAAAAGGTCAAAGTGCCAACTTTTCTTGTCCCTGCTAACCCAAAAGGTTATCCTTCATGACAGTGAATTGTTAATGGAATTGCAGTTTGGATTTCAATTATGAATCTTAATATGCTAAAATTATTTTGATTGATGAAAAAGGAATTAATTATATTTATTCGTTCATTACTGCCAGGTTTGGATGGATATATATAGTCTTCCAGTTCCAGGATCTGGTGGCAAGACTTGCTCCCAAATATTCGAAGAAGCCGGTTGTGATGTGCCTGCAAGTCCTAGTTGTGGGGCTTGTTTAGGTGGACCTAGAGACACTTATGCACGCATGAATGAACCTCAGGCAAGTTTTTCATTTTCATATGAAATAAAAAGAGATTTGACATTTGAATAGATTTGTTGTTGACAAGAAAATGTATCCTAAGCTACACTTGTACATATCATCCAGTGCATAAAGAGAAAATATACCGTCGACCTCAGACTGACCACATAAAGAGAACTACGTGATGAATCTTAGGTTCATTATCATCGATGAATGCTACCGAGATGACATTCTTCTAGCCCAGCATTCATTATATGACCTTCAATCAGACTACTCAGATGGAAAAAGTCCAGATACGAAACCAACTGTATACTTTGAAGTGCTCTGAGTACGATCATTTTCTTATGGCTCTTAACCTTGCCTCCTCTAGCCATTCATGTATTAGTTCAACACCCAAAAGCCTAGAGATCCTTTAATCAGTCTGTTTCAAAGCTTTGATCCTCTTAATGGTCTGTTTCTTTGGCTATTTCTGTCCAAAAGTGCTGCAACTGACGCAGTGGAATAGCAAGGAGAAGAACACGTCGTTCTCCTTTGTTGGGAAAACCCTAAACTTCACCAAAGAAGAGAAACTTGTTGTGTGGAAGCCTAGATTTGGATTGTACGCAGCAATATATTTAAGAAGAGATTAATGCACATAGCAAACACACAGAGCACAAGACGATTAACGTGGTTCGGCTTAAAGCCAACATCCACAGACAAAGATGATCAAGAGAGCTTTCACTATGAGCAAAAATGGAGATTACTAGAGTACTATTGGCTACCTCTCTCTTCCAAACCCTATTCCACATTTAAGGGAAAAAAAAACCCTAATAGAAGCCCTTATAGCTAAGTGGGTTTAAAAACCCTAAATAACTAGAGAAACAAGGAACAACAGGTTTCCTATCGTTTCCGTGTGGATACCCAACACTTTCCAAAATGTCTCTTAATTGAGACTCCTATGAATTCATGTCATATCCCAACAAATCTCCACCTTGGCTTGAATTCAACCAAGACTACATAGCACATAAAACTCTACTCTCATTTTCTCCACACAACCCCAAAAGGTAACTCTAAATACTGTGAACACTTGTATCTTCGACAAGACACAGAACCTATGACATGTGTACCATACTCAACCTTGGCTCACGTTCTGAAACCATCTTGGAGAAAATTTGCATTTGTTCTTCTTAGTGAACTTTGCGTCATATGTATCTGGAACGCACCTCCACCTCGAACTTGACTCGTAACTTGTTTGTTATCACCACGAACAACCATTGGTCTTAAAAAATCACCGCTACACATATCATCGAATCAATTCGGTCTTGATACCATATAACTCGATCAAACATGACTAATGCACATGTGTAGGTGCCCTGAGCCGACTCATCTAGTCAACTTCAGATAGGGACCTCGATCCATTTTCTCTAATCACAGGAACCTCCTCACTATCATTTGATGTCTGGAAACTTGCATCACTTCTCTTTGCTGCATCCACAAAAGTGACCCTACACCAACACTAGTTATTCCGTGCACTTTGTTTCCAACTGCCTGTCAAGGTCATAGGAACACTGCCAATCACCGTATTCCCCATCAGACGATACAAACCATCACCACACTTTTCTTCCTTCATCAAGACCAAACAACTACGTGTGATTTTCATGGTTCCACCTGCAATTGAATATCTGCAACCCTTAGAGTCCAACCAGTCTAAGGATATTAAAAAATTTTGCATCGTTGGGACATATGTCACACCACCCAAAGTACAAACCACTCCATCAAATATCTTGATCTTCACCATCCCAAACATCACAATTAGATCCATCACCCAAAGAAACAAACATGTCTTCTTCTCTTGGAACGTATCAAAATATTCTTTCTTGGACTAAATATGAACATGACAACCTGAATCTAATATCCATTTATCAAGATAAAATGTGTTCATACCTTTGCAGACTATGAGAACATCTCCAATGTACTCTTCCTGTTCCTCTGTTAATGTTGTACTGGGATTATCACTTTTCTTCCTGTTAGAACGTTCTGGACAATCCCTCCTCATGTGGCCATATTCTTTACACCGAAAGCACCGCATCTTGCTCTTCCTCTAGACTTGAATCTAGACTCTGACATTTATCACTTCCATAACATTTTTCCTTTGTTCTTCCTCCCGCAAACAGAGTTTCTGCCTGCCCTTCACCCTTTTCTCTAAATATCTTCTTCTTTAATTCTCTAGAATGCAGGGATGCCTTAACATCCTCCATGGAGATGGTATCTTTTCCATAGAGTAAAGTCGTAACAAAGTGTTCATATGATGCAGGTAAATAACACAAAACAATGATAGCTTGATCCTCATCATCAATCTTAATATCAATGTTTTTCAGATCTATAATGATTTTATTAAATTCATCAAGATGCGCTTTCATAGACATACCTTCTCTCATCCTTAATGTATAGAGCCGTTGTTTCAAATACAACCTGTTTGTGAGAGACTTTGTAATGTACAGACTTTTCAACTTGAGCCACAACCCAACCGCAGACTCCTCCTCTAGGAGTGGGCATGGGCCAGGCTCGGGCCGAACCACGGTAGGCCCGGGCCTGGCCCTCAAATTATAGACCGGGCTCGGGCCGGGGCTTGGGCCCGTAGGGGTGGGATCGGGCTGGGGTTTGGGCCCGACCCTCATTAATTGATCGGGCCTCGGGCCGGGCTTCGGGGCGGCCCATGAATTAAAAAAAAATGTTGAGATGTAGGTTTGAACTCTAGACCTATCCAAGGTTCAAAATTTCGATTTTGATGGATTATTCG
>JAOXJP010047143.1:0-16171 GCA_025762735.1 Platanus orientalis
GGTTAATATTGGAGGAATTATATGAAGGATCTTATATCCATTCTATTCCATACTTACCTATAAGATGGCTGACCAGTTAAAATTCTATATGCTCCTCTTTTCCGCCTTTTCGATCTTACATTCTTCCTCTCTTTCCCCTTCTCATCTGAATGTAAGACTAAGGTTTCTTAATGCTTAGGGTGTTCAACATAAAGAAATTGAAAGATAGAAATCGTGATGAAGGTCTATTGGAACTTTATATACCAAGGGTTTTCAAAACCATGTTAAAGAACCTATTTTTCAAAAGCCAACAGTCCAGATCGCTAAACATCAGATGGTTTATCAAAAAAACTGAATGATTTGCACAAACTAACAAGTTTTCTTTATTTATTTATTTGGGTAGAGAGAGAGGAACTCCACAATTAACACAAAAGTGATCACAAAACCAACAGTTTAATATGGTTTATTGTGTAGTTCGGTCTTGAGGCTACAAAGAACAGAAGAGGTCCAGATTAGACCATACTGTTTGGTCCGATATCTATGCTCTAAACACTGCCCCTCTTCCACCGTTGCCACACCAAGGTTGTGTAAGATAGGTCTAAAAAGAGCTTTGTGTAACGTCCAAGTATAAATTTCTCTCTCGACTATCCAATGCCTTGCCTCCAAACGAAAAAGCAAAACCCAATGCATTTCAAAGGATGGCTGTACATAGCAGATGCGCGTATGGAATAATTGCAAATTGCAATCATAAGATCACTAGGAGAGAGGTGGGAGAGGGGCTACAACGCCTCCAGCGTGGGTGGCCTTCTCAGGATAGATAGCAGGGTCGAAGCCTTTCAATATAGCATTCCATAGGTGTGCTATGTTGGCAACCTAACCCACCAGTCAGTTGTGAAGATCCCTATTTACAAAGTGGCTGTCCGCAGGCCCTACCAAATGAGAGAGAGAGAGAGAGAGAGAGAGAGAGAGAGAGAGAGAGAGAGAATTGAAAGATTTGGAAATGAATGAGGAGAAATTCTTCTCTAATTTGAGGAAGTGAATTTAAGAGATTAAAGATGAGGAGCTTGGGAAAAAAATAAAAATTTGGAGAGATTGCAGGTTATTCTTGTATACTATGGGTGATGTGATGAGTTCTTTTATTTGATTTATAGCTTATGTGATGTTATCCATGGAATTCTCTGAGATTATTGGAAACCTTTGAATTCAATCCATTGAACCATGCTAGATCTATGATTTCTAGCTTGTTGAGTAAGTATTTTTCTCTCTATGCTTGATATAACCTATTTCTTATTGGAATCTTTGAAAATTCTGTAGATCTATGCTTGAGACCATTGAATCTTATTTGATCTTTAAATCTACATCAATTTTGTGAAAGATTATTACTCTTAAACATTGTGTGGGATGATTTCCTTCATGAAATCCTTTAGAACATGTGAAATCTAAATCTTTGAAAATATGTGTGAAGTTGTGAATGCTTTAAGATCTACACTATTAATGATCAAATTGGAAGGCAATCTTGCCTTGCCCTTTATTTGGAACACTAGAAGTTGAAATACCTAGAAGTGGATATCAAAAATTATTTTAACCTTTTTTGTAAGTGTTGGGATTGATTTTAATTGGATTTTAATCTTCTTAAAATTAGCGCAAGTGTGTGTGTGCTACAATGTGCCTAATCAAGTATTTTATCAAACATGTAATGCTAGATTATCAATGTGCATAAAATAAAGATACAAACAATCACACACTCAATCAACAATAAGAGATTTATACTGGTTCGGCACGATGATTTACATCCACTATTCTAAAGCTCACGGCCGAGCTTAGGTATATTTCACTTTGATTGCCTAATACAACCTAGGTCAAAAACATACAAAACGTTACTACTTACACACAACAAGCTACACAATACACTTGGTGTCTCTTGTGAGTGTTGTTAACTTCCGGTGTCTCCGGTGGAAGCAAAACAATATGAGGATGAATGAATATGCAAATGAATGCAAATATGATAACAAATATTACCACTATTTGGTTGATGTTGCTATTCTTACCACATGTGGGAGTGCTCATTGTTGAGATGATTTTCCTTACACATCCACACTTCTTTAAGTTTTGGCTCTAGAGCTCCTTAAGTTAGGCCAACCTCAAAGGGGTTTCCAATAGGGATAACCCAAACCACACCTCTCAAAGAAATACTAGTTAAGTAGAGTTGAGAGGGAAGTAAGAGAGATTCTTGAGGGATTGTCAAGCTTTGAGCTCAAGTAATGGAGGAGAGAAGATTTTTTACTCTTGGAGGCTCACTTTTGGCAAAAAAAGTAACACTCTATTGAATGCTTGAAGTGGTTGCCCTAAAGGGAAATTTTCCCTTTTATAAGGGATTGAAAGGCTCAGAATCCTTGGATTGGAATCTTTTCAAATAGGCAAGTAAAATTAGCCCTTTATTCAAAACAAAGTTTTGGCGCACTTATAAAATTTCCCAGGCATGACTGGTCATGGGGTTTGTGACCGGTCACGGGGCCCTTTTCTATAGAGTCCTGTTTGAGCACAGGGGTGCAATAGGGTGTGGCCCCATGAATTAAGTCCATAGTCATGCCATGACTGGTCATGGATTTTGTGATTGGTCACGTAGGGTTAGAACCCATGCCATGATTGATGACGAGAAGAGGCCCATCTCTCAGGTCCTTTTTTTTCTAGGCGTCTTGGGGTCTTCTTACATGTGTGAGGACACAGGCGATCGTATATTTCATAGGCTTTATCGTTACTCATGTCAGCATTCTCACTTTTGATATCTCCAGGTGTTGTCACCAAATACCTTCGCCAATTGATAGAACGTCCCCGCGGGTCACTAAACTAACCTTCTCTGGTCCACTTTGTCTATTGAACTAATCTTCTTCGAACCCCCAGGCCGAACTCAGAAAATCCAACCAATGTATGATACACCCGACACTACAACCGTCTTTTCAATCGGATCAAGCTTGCCATCAAACCCCCCAGGCCATACTACATGCACTTTATGAAGCTACATGCATGGTTTACCTTTTGGGGTTGTGGAACCCATCTTGAGTATTGGTCTTCAAGGCTTGTGTCTTGGAGCTTCTTCCACACATTTTCCCATTGATTGACAAATGATGCCAATGCATCAACAATCTCCCTCTTTGTCAATTCCATGGAAAAAACCATATTCTTGGTAATTGCCACTGGGCACACTTACCATTCCCTCAAAATCAATTAAAGAGGCACAATTTACCCAATCCCCAACCTACATCAAATGCATAATTACCCAATCCCCAAAATACATGCCAATAATCTCCAATACAAGATACATAAAAAGAATGAAAATAGATTCAACTCTTGAGTATCTTGACCTGCTCACCATCACTTGCATACAACACACATACCCTCCTCAAGCCAGTGTGAAGTACACATATATAAACAAATAGGAAATGTGCATGAGAGCAATCATATAGGCCAATGCAATGCATTAAAAATGTTTTCACTTTAGTTTAAGGTTGGCATTCAGTTTAGTGTGGTTCAACATGTATACTCCCCCAAAAGCATACAACTCCATCTATACTTAACTCCCCTATAAGTATAGCCACTAATTAAACATACACCCACAAAGTATGTTATTTCCCCCCCTTTTTGCTATGAATTGGCAAAGTCTAGAAAAAATCAAGACCTAGAGTCACAAAGTATAGACAAATATAGCTAGATAAAAACAAAACAAGTTATTCTATTAAAATGAGTAATGTTTACACATCAAGTCAGACTAGGCCAAACAGTCTAAGGCCTATACAAAGAAATCATCTTAACTAGGAGATGCTCAGTCATTTCCTTCTTTATATTCCAAGCCATTAAGCTCATGTCTCTCATCATCTCCAATATTATTACCACCATCAGAGTGGTCTCCAACTAACTCCGCAGACCCATGGCCATTAGCAGGGTCTTCTTCCTCATCCTCTCCCTTATCCCTGACAGCTCCTTCAACATCGGTCTCATTCGTGAACTCCTCATTTTGGTAGTCAGCCGTATTGTCACTAGCTG
Source organism: Platanus orientalis (assembly GCA_025762735.1). Classification (NCBI taxonomy): domain Eukaryota; kingdom Viridiplantae; phylum Streptophyta; class Magnoliopsida; order Proteales; family Platanaceae; genus Platanus; species Platanus orientalis. The sequence continues at coordinate 4,021 of JAOXJP010047143.1, forward strand.
ACTCCAGAACTAATGGATTTTCTGGTGTAGAGACCTGAGATGTGATCAGCTTCTGATTGTCACCCAATCACCTCTGATTTTGGATGACTTTAGAGACTCTGTGGACAAGGGTGTAAAGGTGTGACATCATTGTGGCCTTGCTGCTGGCAGTTGCTGCTTTAGCTGGATTGACCTTCTTCCCTTTCTTCTGAGGATTGCTGACGTCCTCAATCAAGTTCATTCTCTTCAAACTTCCGATGATGAAGGGAGGCGTGGGTCTCTTTTCTAGAGTAGGGACCCGAAAAGGCACCTTATGTGCCTAAAAAATCTTGGTAATAAGGATAGGAAAGGGAATACTCCCTGTAGAATGCTTGACCTTCGTTGTCTTTAGCAATGTGTGACAGATGATTGAGGACAAGTCAATCTTCCACCCTTCGATGATCTTGTTGATCAAATAGGCCATCTAGAGGGTCAAGGCATTCTAGTGAGTCATCGGGAGGAGGTTGTAGGAGAACACTCGGTGTAGGAACTTGACCAGGGGCTTGCAAGGCTTGTAGGGGAGCTTGCTACCCTAGGTGACATAATCTATGCAAAGTTTCTTTGTCACAGTAGCCTTCTCTATTGGGGTCAACTTCTTTACTAGAAACTCGATCCCATCTACAACCCTAGGGATCTTGAAGAGTTTTGAGATGTAGTCAGGGTTGACACAAATGGGGCACTCATACACCTCAGAATAGAAGGAGTAGTCAACGTTGTTCTCATCAAAGACATTGGAGTAGAAGATCCTTACTTCCTCGTCTTGGATGGACCCTTGTAATTCAAAGAAGGAAATCCATCCTCGAGCATTCAGTTGCTCGTAGAATTACATGGTCTTAAGAACCTCTAGTTTGACATTTATCTCAATCATAAACTATCGCTTCAAGAACATCTTCTCCAATGATTGTAGGGCTTTGGCATCGTGGAAAGGTGATTGTGAGCCATCCTCAACACCCTTGGTGCGCTTGGGTGCTTGTAAACTTTCTCCTATAGGGCATTTACCCTTGTTTGAAGCAGGGGGTTTTCCTAGGATGGAACCAGTCTTGGATGACTTAGAAGCACATGTGGATAACTTCTTTTGCACCATTTTTGAGATTTGAGGAAGATTGAAGAAGCATGAAGGAAAGGGAGTAGAAGGGATAGGTCTCCCTTACCAATTCTTGTGTGCATGACAGTGGAGTTACCCGTTGGGTATAATACTTAGGCTCAACATGTAGGTTCAAAGTACATCAATTTGAGTCACTAGGACTCATCCCATTGCATGCATACTAATGGAACTCCTTAGATATTCAAACCTCCTTAAATCAAGGGGTTTTATCATAATATCTATGTTCACATGATCCAAGGACACAACTTTCTCTTCCACCAATTTTTTGATGAAGCGGTGTCAAATATCTATGTGTTTAGTGCTTAAGTGTTGAACTGAGTTCTTGGAGATATTAATTGCACTCTTGTTGTCCATAAATAGACTCATGGTCCCTTATGACAACTTATAATCTCTGAACATTTGCTTCACCCAGATGAGTTGAGTGCAACCACTACCGGTTGTAATGTATTTAGCTTCAATAATTGATAATGAAATGGAGTTTTATTTCTTGTTGTGGAAAGAAACAAGGTTGTTGCCAATGTAGAAATAACCTCCACTTGTACTCTTGTGATCCTCCACATCGCTTGCCTAATCTGCATCTGAGTATTCCGCAATCTTAGATATGGTGTCAAATGGGTACCATAACCCAAAGTCCATTGTCCCATGGACATAACGGATTATTCTTTTAGCCGCTTTGAGATGTGACTCCCTAGGAGATGCTTGCTATCTTGCACAAACACCTACACTAAAAGATATGTCTGGTCTACTTGTTGTCAAGTATAACAAGCTGCCTGTAATACTCTGATAGTATGTTGAATCTACCTCAACCCCTTCAAGATCCTTGGTGATTTTGTCACTTGTGTTGATTGAAGTATTAACCGACTTAAATTCATGCAATCCAAACTTTGATATTAGGTCTTTCGCAAACTTGGTTTAGCTTAAGAATATGTCATCTTGTGTTTGCTTCATTTAAAGACCCAAAAAGAACTTGATTTCTCTTTCCATACTCATCTCGAATTCTGATTTCATTGTTTGGGCAAAGCCATGTGACATTTCATTACTCATTGACCCAAAAATGATATCATCAAGATAGATTTATATTATGAGTATATTATCATTTTGCTTCTTGATGAAGAGTGTCTTATCCACACTCCCCCTATTAAAATGGTGATCAAGTAGGAATCTGGTGAGCCTCTCATACCAAGCTCTTGGAGCTTGTTTGAGACCATATAGAGCCTTCTTGAGCCTATATACATAATTAAGCAAGTGATGGTCCACAAATCCCTCTAATTGCTCCACGTATACCTTTTCTTGGAGAATTCTATTTAGGAAGACACTCTTTATGTGCATTTGATATAGTTTAAATTTTAGATAGCACGCAATGGACAAAAGAATCCAAATGGACTCCAATCTAGTGGCAGGTGAAAATGTCTCATCAAAGTCAATGCCCTCAATTTGGGCGTACCCCTTTGACATAAGTTTGGCCTTGTTCTTTGTCACTATACCATGTTCGCCATATTTGTTCTTGAAGATCCACTTGGTACCTATGATATTCTTATCATAGGGTCTCTCAGTCAGGAACCACACATCATTCCTTTTAAACTAATTGAGTTCCTCTTGTATGACCATGATCTAATTTGGATCACTTAGAGCCTCCTTCACTCTCTTTGACTCTATCTTGGATGTGAAGAAAAAGGGGTTTAGGATGTTTTCAATTTGTCTCATAGTCTTCACTTTGGTGTTTGGATAACCAATGGTGTCACCTTTAGACAATCCCTTGGCAAACCTCTTCTCCTTGGGATGAGGTTGAACTTATTCAACTTCATCCTCAGAGCTAGATTGATATGAGATCTCATCTTGGCCTTGTTAAGCTTTTTTAACCTCTTTTGGTGGTGAAGTTTCAACCTCGTGATTTGAGAACACAACTGGTACATCTACTTATACTTGTGTTAAATCATGATCATCTACCACTACATTAATCAACTCTTCCATTGTGAGAGTCCTCTTGTTGTAGACACCCTAAGCTCTACTAGTGTTGGAGTATCCAAGGAAAATAGCCTCATTACCTTTCTTGTCAAAATTTTCTAAGTGTTCTCTATCTCTAAGGATATAACACATGCTGCCAAATACTTTAAAGTATTTAATACTTGGCATTTTCCCACTCTATAGTTCATAGGATGTCTTGTCTGTACCGGGTCTTCGATAGATGTGGTTAGTCTTCAATAAATGCGGTGCTAATTGCCTCAGCCCAAAATTTCTTAGCCAAGTCTTTGCTCGTAAGCATAGAGACAGCCATGTTAAAAAGAGTTCTATTCTTCCTTTCAGTGATTCCATTTTGTTGTGTAGTTTTAGGAGCTGAAAACTCATGCTTGACTCCCATCTCATCACACCAATATGAGAATTTGTGATTCTTAAATTCCCTTCCATGGTTGCTTCTAATGCGTTTGATGGTTAATTCCTTTTTAACCTGAATTCTCTTACAAATGTTTAGGAATTTGTTGAAGGCCTCAGTTTTCTCCCTCAGGAATGCTACCCAAATGAATATGAAGAAATCATCAACCACCACCATAAAGTATCTCCTACCACCTAGACTTTCCCCTCTTATTGGACCGGCTAAGTTCATGTGAAGAAGCTTTAGGGGTCTAAATGTCCTTATTTGTGTGGTCTTCTTGTGAGACTTTAGTTTGTTTTTCCATTTAACAACCTTTGCACATTGGATTGTCAATCTTGCTTAGCTTGGGAAGGTCCTTGACTATTCCCTTTTTGCTAAGTCTTGCAAGATCCCTAAAGTTGAAGTGTCCTAATCTTTGATGCCAAAGATTGGTCTCATCCTTTTGGGATAATAGACAAGTGTCCCCAATTTGAGGATGAGAATTAAAGTTGGATGGTTGAAGTGGAGAAGTGCTTCTGCAGTGTTGTGTGATAAACGAATACCACTACATTAAAGGAAAAATTCTATAAGACCAACCATGCTTCATGGAGCAGAGTGTTGGGCAGCCAACAAACAACATGTACATAAAATGAGTGTGGCTGAAATGAGGATGTTGAGATGGATGAGGGGCAAAACTAGAAAGAATAAAATTAGAAATGAATCCATTCGTGGGAGCTTAAGTGTAACGCCAATAGGTGATAAAATGAGATAAAGTCGATTAAGATGGTTTAGGCATGTGCAACGAAAACCAATGACTGCACTGGTGAGGCAGAGTGAGACAATACAAGTTGAAGTTGCCAGAAGGACTAGAGGAAGGCCAAAATTGACATGGGCGGAGGTAGTAAGGAGGAGTATGGCAGCTTGTAATTCAACGATAGATATGGCCCTAAACAGAGTGGAATGGCGGAACAGGATTTGTGTAGCCGATACCAAATAGTTGGGATAAGGCTGTTTGTTGTTGTTGTTGTTGGTTGGTCTTATACACTTGTGTGGCTATTGTTTTTGAGTTTACGGAATTGTGGTCAATCATGAACACTTATGTGGTTACTGATTTCAAACCTTTGGAACTATTATCAAGCATACATATTTATATAAAAAATGAAATTGAACAAATGAGACCAAAATTGTAAAATAAACTTCATATTTGAGAACTGGATGGATGAATAAGAAAAGCCAGATGTTATAAAAAGGGGAATTGAACAACTTTCATAAAAAAAATGATGGAATTCCCATACTTGTATATGGATGGTTTCTTTTGTTAACACATTTTTTTGAAAACTAATGTAATATATTAGCAACCCAAGAAAAGGAGACAAAACACTAGCATGAGCTGTGTAGGAAGGAAAATAAGAACTAAAATAAACAAGGTTAAATAGGAAGAAAGATAGAGTTGTCCCTGTCAAAGATCCATTCCACAAAAGGAGGATGGTGCCCATTGGAAAAACCATAGAGCCAATCATAGAACTTTGAGAGGATACCATCCAACACTGTACGAATATAACTCAAAGCTGTCATCGAAAAGCCGTTTATTCCTCTCCTCCCAAAGCGACCACCATAAGGCTACTAGAACAATATTCCAAAACTGACGATCCATATTACTCCAACAGTTACATCTCTAGAAAAACCAACAATCAAGGAGAAGACAGATGGATTCCGGCTGAACCCATAACACCCCAAAACGGTTCCAGAAATAGCTCCATAAACTAGCCACCCATGGGCAATGAAGGAAGAGGTGGCCCAAAGATTCCCCTGCTGACATGCAAAAACAACACCAATTAGCAATCATCATCTCTCGCCTAATGAGGTTGCCAATTATTGGAGCCCGATCCCGCCACAACTTCTACATGAAGAATGACACTTTGAGCTGAATCAAAGGATTCCAGGCACAAATACTATGCGAGTTATCCGACTTCTAAACATTAATTGCCTCATACATTGACTTAACGAAGAAGCCACGATCTTCATCTCGAATCCATATCAACTCATCCTCCATCTCCGAGTCTCCCACCTGATAACTCTCCAGAACATGCATCAAACGACCCATTTCCTTAATCTCCCAATCATTCAAATTCCTCCTAGGTTTAAGATCCCAGGAATAGAATACTCTAGAGCGAATCATATATTCTTGAACCAGCCCATATTTGGAGGAAGCCAAACAAAAACAAGCAGGGAATAAAGAGCAGAGAGGCTCCTTAGAGCACCAAACATCAAGCCAAAACCTGACCCTATCGCCCTTGTTGACTTTGAACTTGACAAGGTTGAAGAAGTCATCCATATTACTACTAATACCCTTCCATAAGCCACAACCCACAAGATCCCACAAGCTTCTACTCGACCACTCCTACCACCCCTCCCCATATTTAGCCTGAATCAATTGTCCCCAAATTGTATTTCCCTCATTTCCAAATCTGCATAACCATTTGGAAAGTAAGGCTCTGTTCATCACCTTTAAAGATCGAATTCTCAGGCCCCCTTGAGACACTGGACTAAAAAAAGTGTCCAAATCCACTCAATGGATCCCCCTTTTCCCTTGATTGGAACCCCACAAGAAGTCCTACTGTAACCTCTCCATCTTGTATAGCATTAAAGCCGGAGCTTAAAAAAGAGAGAAGAAAATGTAGGCATGCCTGCAAACACACTTTTCAACAAAATTAATTTTCCTCCGAAGGAGAGATGGTTTCATTTCCAACAAGTAAACTTACTTCCCATCTTTTCAAGAACCGGATTCCAAATTGATTTACACGATGCCCTTGCTCCAAGAGGGAGCCCCATATAAGAAATAGGCAAAGGAAGCACATCACAACCAATGATGTCAGCCAACTCTTCAATCTCAAGTACAATACCCATTGGGTTCAAAGTTGATTTTCTCCAGTTCACCTTCAACCCAATAGTTGCCTCCACAATGAGTAAAATGCATCTAAAATTTCGCAAACCCTCCGGATCCACCTTAAGCAAAAAAAGATAATCATCCGCAAATTGAAGGAAAGGGACAGCCGGACTCCCTTCAATAACTATGAAACTTTCAATCAGCCTTCAACCTTAGCTGATAATCTCCCCAATAAATCAGTCATTATGATAAACAAGTAGGGGAAGAGCGGATCACCTTGCCTTAGCCCTCAACTCTCTTTAAAGAATCCTTTCGGGGAACCATTCACTAGCACAGAAAACAAAGGGGAAGACACAAATCTTCATCCAATTTCTCCACTTTGTCCAAAAACCCATACGCTCCTGAATCCAATTAGAATTAAGGACCAAGTTGCCCTGATCGGGGTAACGTCCCGGATCCGATCAATGTATTGTCGGGTTGAAGGCATTATAGTGTATCGGAGCTCTAGGTTTAGAGTTCTAGGAATAAAACATAGGTAGAGAAAGGGAAAGAGGTTAGACAGTTGAAATGACCTTAGATATTCAATGGGAGTGATTAGAAATTAACAATTACAAGTATATAGAATGACAAACATAAGGCAAAAACTCATAGCTACTCTGGCCTTGATAGGACAAATGGAAAAGAGAGCAAGATCTTCCAATCCAGTACTCAGTGGAGAAATGAAAGAAATCAGGAGGGCCATCACAGACCTAGCAATCCACCAATATATATATATATATATATATATATATATATATAGAGAGAGAGAGAGAGAGAGACAGAGATTTTATGTAAAGATTTTAAAGAAAAGAAAGATGTAAGATTAGAGAAGAAAATAAAGAGATAAAGATTAAGAAAAAATAGAGAAATAACTCACCTTGTGTAAAAGATTTCGGAAGAAGACAAGCTCCACTGTGAATAAAAACTCAAACTTCAATTCATCAATACTCAAAATTGCAGTACAATGAGGTCTTATGACCTATTTATAATAAAATAAATAAATTGACCAAAAAATTGGACCAAAATACCCCCTTGTACGGTCAGCCAAAAAAATTCTTAAAAACAATCCTAAACTATTCAAAATTAATCTTAACCCTTCCCCATGGTTCATATGACCTTATTACATTAATCTCATTATTAAAACTTTCATAAAATAGAAAGAAAACGACTAAAATAAAGCCTAAAACTGTGGTTACATGTAGTTCACTTGATCGTATTCAAAACCTTGGTGTTTGGCTTCCATAAAGGCTTGTACTTTTCAATCCACTAAAAAGTTCATCATATATAATCAGCATTTATACAATTGTTCAGACGTGATGACAGTCCACATTTTATTTACATAGCAACGGCTATATATAGGTGTGTGTGTGTATAAATTTAAAATTATCATGTGTACACCTTAACAATCCACCAATATTAATTTTTATAAAATTTTAAATGTTAACGGCTCCATTTAAAAAAAAAAAAAGATAATGAATTTATCATGGGTACTAAGTCAGAGTCCACCAATCTGCTTCATAATTTAAATATTTAATAGTTTCATATAAGAAAAAAAAAATGAATTAATCATGTATACTACATCACAATCCACCTATCAACTTCGTGATTTTAAATATATATATATATATTATTCTCCCTAATTTCATATAAAAAGGACATTATTCATAGTGCATAGTCAACCTCATGAATTATCAATATATATAAATTTTCATCCCTAAATTAAATATATATACACTATCGGCCCTAATTTCGTATTAAAAGGAAAATTATTCTTAGTCCACCAACCAACTTCATAAATCAAATATATGTATTATCAACCCTAAATTTATGAATTAATCCATCAACCATGTGGCAGAACAATAAAAAAAATTTTATGTTACGTCAGTAGGTTCTTATGTTAGATGTAAAGAAAATTCCTAATGTAATGTTTAACCCCAGAATCAAAACTCACTTAGTTGGTTCATGCTCGTTTCTGAGGTTTCTCCTTATGCTCTATCAAAATTGCGGGTCGTGCATCACCTTTCTCCTTCTCTTTCATCTTCCTTCTTCTTTCATTTTCTCTATCTTCCTCTTCAAATAAGCGTTTTAGGATCACCACACACAGATTTGACGAACGACCATTTTTCATCATCTTCTTCTCCTCTCTCTCTCTCTCTCTACTTTGCCACTCCCTCTTTCTCGCAAGATCGCTCGGCCGTGAAGGGCCGATGCCCATAAATACTTCTTCTGTTTTTCCTTCTTCTCCTTCCTTCCTTTCCATCCTTTTTTTTTTTCCTTCTTCTTCCTTCTTCCTCCCTTCCTTTCTTTCCCTCTATTATTTCTCTTGCGCAACCTGGAGTCGTCGGTCAGGTGTGACCGACGCCCCTCTATTTTCTCATTTTATGCATTTTAGTCATTTAACCAAAATGCTATCCTTTTTTTCTCTCCTTTTTCTGTTTATTTTATTTATTAATACATTTTATATTTTGGGCTACTCGGGTTCAGGTTGTTACACCCTGTTTACAGCAATTAAACAGCTGCAGGATAAGGGTTAAACATTTGTTAGGTATGAAAGCGCTTTATAAGAAAATCCCCTTCTCAAAGAAATTCTAGGGCTTATGAAAGCACACTTCTCTAGCAAGTATGAATGCAACTCTGAAGAAATATAACAATGGCTTCAGGGTATTACAATGGAGGTCTTGTGAAAAAATCATTAACCTCTATGGACTTGAGCTTTCAAAAATTCATGTTAGATTTTTGGGTGAAATATATTCTGTCTTAACATTTCAATAGGAAAGAATCATATTTGCATTACATTTGCTCTTTACAAATCACAGTGTAGATTGATGGCATGAAAGAGTTTTCCATGCTGGAAAACAATTCAACTATTGATCATTTATTTAATATCCAAGGAAGTTCAGAAATGAGAAAATATTTACCTATAAATGCATGAGAGCAGGTATACACACACTTGTAGAACTTGTCAATTCCATTATTTTCAATTTATGATCTAGTGAGACATTTTTCACACACAACAAAAAAAAGAAGAAGAAGAAGAAGAAAGAAAGAAAGAAAGAAAGATCTACTCACTGAACTGTAGTGTTTCCATACCTATAGAGACCTTTCACGCCTTCATGCTTGGCTATTTCTTGAAGGGTGTGAAACACACCATCATATTGTCGGAGAGATCCAGGAATCTGCTCAGCGACCAAATTGTTAGAACCATAAACAACGATTCTTTTCTGAAATAACAAAAAAATCAGTGCTATAGAAATTATTCATAAAATATGCATACAACAGAAACCTTTTTAGATTAATTTCTACAGACCACATACAGGATAGACAGTAATAATCCAGCATCAATATTATTTCCATCACTCACAAAGGTAAGTGTTGAAAACATTGAAACAGAAGATCCATCTTCAAACAGCAAGGTCAAAATCAGGTCTATGAACATGAGTTCAAAATTTTGTGAACTTAGAAATCATTTTGAACTTAGAAATCAGATAAGAAAAACTATAGTGAAAATTATGCATTACTACCACATACCTAGAGATTATAGCACTTCATTACAATCATACTATGCATCAGTATTAGAGGAGTTATACTTAAGGTATTCGCATTGGCGAAAGGTATTTAAATATAAGTTAGGATCACTTATGTAATATTTTTCTACCTGTCGATTAAGAAAATGTTCAATGCAATAATAAATTATTGGAACTGCCAAATGATTCATGAGTTTCATAATTAAATCAAAAAGGGACAGTCAGACTGGACGAAGTGATGTAGGAATAATTCGCAGAGCTGTGTAAGCCGGAGAAAGAAAAGAAACAAAGAAAAGAAAAGAAACAAAATAACCCTTGAAGGACTCAACAAGAGGGATGAAAAGAAAATATGCACAGAAAATAACCCTTGAAGAACTCAACAACGACAAACCTTGGAGAATATACCAGTCATCCAAAGGACTAAGTGGGGACAAATCACTAAAACAACACAACTGACTCGAACCAATATAAAAAAATTCATTTAAATGCCATATTTCCACTCCAATTTATAGACTAAACAACTTAAGTCCCAAGAAAATTAAACTCCAAATGAATTTCTAATACAATTACAACTAATATGAAAACTTCTAGCCTTCTTCTTCTTCCTCCTCCTCTTCCTCTTCCACTTCCCCTTCCCCTTCCAATTCCCATTCCCATTCCCATTCACCATCACCATTACATAATTGCCCCAACCCTTCTTAACATCCACAAAGTTACAAGTCAAGAAATCTTTACAATTAGTAACCCAAAAGCAGTATCTTTCTTTGGCCCTACCAAACACCTTAAATGACGGCTCAACATTGTTGGAAAATTCTGTTATTCTGTTGTAAGGACCAACACACCGCATGAAAAAGCAATCATAGTGGAGTATGCATGTGTACGTGCTGTGTGGACTCACACCTGGCTCCCTGAGTGTGTTCCCAAGAGATGACATCATTCTTCTTGAAGGGGGTGCTGAAGTATATTAATTTGTGTCTCTCCTAACACCTTAAGGTTTTAGGAGAGTTGGTCAATTCACTATCAACATGGTATCAAAGCCAGGTTAGGTTATGAATTCGAATCCAATGGAAGTAAAATTACTCCCCCGGACATAGTACTACACGTGTGTGCGCATTGTAGACTTGCACCTAGAGTGTTCCCCAGAGAGAACATTGTTTCTCCTGAAAGGAGGGTGTTGAAGTATATTAATTTTTGTATCTCCCAACACCTTAAGGTTTTGGGAGAGCTAGTTGGTTCTCTGTTAACATGGTATCAGAGCCAAGCCAGATCATGACTTTGAATCACAGAAGAAGTACTTTCCCAGATGCAATGGTGTGTGCATGTGTACACGTTGTGTAGACTTGGCGCCTAACTCTCTACGTGTGTTTCCATGAGCGAACAATGTTCCTCTTGAGGGTGGGTGTTGAGGTATATCAATTTGTGTCTCTCCGAACACCTTAACGTTTTGGGAGTTTTGGTTAGTTTACTGTTTAACAGGGGTATGGGTAGGATGACAGACTAGATCAGGAAATGGAGAAAATTTATTCAGCTGTAAGGGAGGTGTTTCTTAGGTTTTTTGCATCCTTTTGTTGGTTGGGGGTGGGGTTGAGATGTTTGCCTCTTTTGGAAGCTTCCTGTATAACAAGGAAGTAGGTTGCCTTTATACCTGATTTATAGTTTTTTGGGGGTGTCACACCCTTTTTTAACAGAATTATTCTTCTCCTATAAAAAGGTAAAGGAAAAATGATCACCTATTTGTCAAGTTGGCTCCATTATGGTTTTGAGGCTTTTTATATCACAAGACCTGACTTAGCACCGGTCAAACACATAGATGCCCAAATGTAGCTGGTGCAAAATGAAAACAATACCAACCATGTTTTCAAGTATAACCAGACAACAACAACAACAACAACAAACAGCCTAATCCCAACTATTTGGGGTCAGCTACACGAATCCTGTTCCGCCATTCCGCTCTATTTAGGGCCTTATATGTTATTAAATTACAAGCTGCCATGTCCCTCTTTACTACCTCCACCTAGGTCAATTTTGGCCTTCCTCTAGTCTATCTAGCACCTTCAACTTATATTGTCTCACTCTGCCTCACTGGTGTAGTCATTGATCTTCGTTGCACATGCCCAAACCATCTCAATCGACTTTCCCTCATTTTATCAACTATTGGCGCTACCCCTAAACTCCCACGAATGAATTCATTCCTAATTTTATCCTTTCTAGTCTTTCCACTCATCCAT
>JAOXJP010047164.1:0-16170 GCA_025762735.1 Platanus orientalis
GTTGTATGCGGTGTGCATAATCACTCGGTTGCCGATTATCTAGAGGGTCACTCCTTTGCTGATAGATTATCCGAAGAGGAGTACTCATTATTAAAGGACATGTCCAAGAGTAATGTGCGACCAAAAGACATTTCGGTCACTATGAAGCAAAGAGACCCCCTTAATACAAATACAATGAAGTCAATCTACAATGCATGTCACAAATATAAGCTGAAAGAAAATGGTGGGAGATCCCAGATGCAGCGATTATTGACATTATTGGCTAAGCATCAGTACATTGAGTGGCACCGTACTAGTGAGGATAGTGAGGCTGTCATTAACTTATTTTGGGCAAACCCAACCAATTTGGGTTTATTATGTGCATTCCCACATGTGTTGCTCATGGATTGCACATATAAAACGAATAGATATCGTATGCTCCTCCTGGAAATCGTTGTACTGACATCTACTAACATAACCTTCTCTGTGGTGTTTGTATATCTATAACATGAGAGGGATGACAACTTCAATTGGGCCTTAGATGTCTTACACGGTATTATGGATGATAGTGCCTTGCCCAACATCATTGTGACGGATAGAGAGTTAGCCCTGATGAATGCTATCTTAAGAGTGTTTCCCACAACGACGAATAGGTATGGTTGTCTTTTATTTTTTGCTTTTGATGGAGAAAACTACATCAAAGACCTTGCTAATTGGCCTCGATTAATCGGTGTCATCTCGACCCTAGAAAGATTGGAACCAGAAAGTTCTAAGGGGGGCTGGCCCTGGGCCCCCTGACTAGCTTGACACCAAAACCCTAGACTAAACTACCCCGACTAGCCTGATACCAAAACCCCCGACCTTAAGGCATAACCATCCCCCGGTACTGGACCCGGGGCATCCCACTGATTACCCCGACCATCATTCAAAATACCCGACTCTAAAAAAGACCATTGAGACCTCATGGTCCCAGGGTCCCTGGGGAATTCCGATTGTTGGGAGGTGACGACCTTGACTGACTCAGCCTAAGGATAAGTATGATCTAAAAAACCATTATCTGGATAGAATATCTTTTGCAACAGCCTGTCAATTATGAGAAAATGACAGAGAAGGCAGGGAGAGATGTGACCCAGAATGTGGGCAACAGTACCACGCAAGAACGTGGGAGAAAGCGATATGCAAGAACATGGGTGAAAGCAAGATGCAAGAACGTGGGTGACAGCGATAGGCAAGATCTGCCCTGATACAACACTACTCGAGCTTATAAATACAAGTAACACTTTATCTTCAAGGTATGAGGTACTAGAAACCCTAAAAAAGAAGAGGTATACTTCCCATATTCCCTAACTCAACCGTCGAAGAGCTAGAAGCCAACACCTCACCGACGCTAGCTACCTGACTCTTTCTCATTTTGTGTGTGCAGAGTTCACCTCGCCTAGGACTTGGGATGATCAAGGGATCACCTGGTTGGCATAAAGGTAGCATGCTTAACTGATGTGCCATCAGTTGGTGCCGTCTGCTGGAACTCATTTTATTTTTGGTAGAACTAAAGGCCTACATGGTTAATACTAGGTCAATGGTGGCTCAGCAATACCAGGTCAATGGAGTTAACGGTCTGGAAACTTCTATTTCTAACAGAGCACACCCCGAAACACTAAGAGTAAATGTACTTAAATGGAAGATCTGGGGGCTGACGGTGAATATGCAGCTATTGATAGAGCAAAACTAGGAGATTATACTGGAGCTAAGAGGCCAGAGAAGAGCACCAAGCGATGGGGATGCAGGGTAGCCAGGGTCTCACACCCCTCCAGGACAAAGCTAGGACTAAGTGCACGAAGATGAGAGCACCTCGACATCCCGAATTTGAGAAAGTCACCATAAAGAAAGAGTTCACATCCCAGGATCCTGGGAGGAAAAGATGGAGGGACGTAAGGAAAGAGATGACGACAATGAAGGAAGCCTTGAAAGGAAAGGCCTCGAAAATCATCGATGAGATGATCTGGAGAATGGACGACCCCTTTACTTTGGAGGTAATGGCCCACTCCCTCCCCGACTAATTTAAGTTATCGCAAATGGAGATGTTCGATGGTAGCAAGGACCCCTATATCATCTGGAGGCCTACAAGAGGTACATGAACCTCTAGCCAGCCCCTAATGAAATTATGTGTCGAGCATTCCCAACTACAATCAAGGGGTTTGCCAGGGTTTAGTTCAGCTGATTGAAGTCGGGCAGTATATCAAGCTTCACAAAACTAAGTCGGTAGTTCGTCGGCTACTTCATCAGCGGTTAAAGGTACCAGAAGTCGATGACCTATCTCCTGAATATCAACTAAAACAAAGGAGAGTCCTTATGAGACTATATGCCTCAATTTAATAGAGAAATGCTGTAGGTCAATGATGCTGATGAGAAGATGATTATTGCTTCTCTGATAGCTGGGCTGCTGCCCTCCCAACTCTTGTTCTCTCTCTCTCTAAGAACCCCTCGACGTGCATGGACGACTTCATGGTGAAAGCACAGCAGCACATGAATGCTGAGGACACCCTCAGCGTTAGACTAGAGTTAGTTTACAATCGAAAGAGAAAAAGAGAGTAGTTGCAAGTGTCGTGAGAAGTTAAAGACGGCCGAGGGAGATAGGATGACATCAACCATGGGATCTGGCCCCAGGTCAACCTCCCTCCAACTTGGTTTCAAAACTATACTTATCTTAATGCACCCGGTGTTCATTCATATCAAGGATGACCCGACCATTAAATGGCTCGGGAGGATTTGTGCACCCCTAGAGAAAAGAAGTCACAACAAGTACTGCCATTTCCACCGGAACCATGGCCACGACACCAATGATTGCTTTGACTTAAAGGAGCAAATAGAGTCCCTCATTCAATGTGGACGACTGTGAAGATTTATTGTGGAGCGGTTGCAGGTCAGGTGCGAGAACACCCGTCAAGATCCTCCAACTCGGCAAGAAAGGAGGCTTGAAGGGTAAATTGGGGAAATAAGGGTAATAACAAGAGGCTTCGCAGGGGAAGGAGAATCTAACTCAATGAGAAAATCGCATGTGAGACAAATCCGCTCAGGCTTCACAGGGGATGACTGCAAAGATTTGTTGTAGAGCGGTTGTAGGTCAGGTGTGAGAACACCCGTCAAGATCCTCCAGCTTGGTAAGAAAGGAGGCCTAAAGGGCAAATCGGGGAAATAAGGGTAATAGCAAGAGGCTTCACAGGGGGAGGAGAATCTAACTCAGCGAGAAAATCGCATGTGAGACAAATCCGCTCAGAGAGAGACCAATAGCTAATGATGACCGAGAGGCCGGCCAAATTCCAAAGGGCCGAGCATCCCCTTATGACCTTTTTTGTAAAAGATGCCCTAGGGGTGTGTCAGCCACACGATGATGCCCTGGTGGTGACATTGGTAGTCTCTAACTATATCACACACCGTATCCTCATTGATAATGGTAGCTCGACATATATTCTCTACCTCCTAGCCTTTAATCAAATGGGTATCAGTCAAGAGAAGTTGAGGCCCACTCTGACACCCTTAGTTGGGTTTATGTGTGACAGGTTGTTGCCATTAGGAACCATCAGCTTGCCGGTTACCGTAGGGTCGAGAGAACGTCAATTGATCTGGGTGGTTAAGTTTTTGGTGGTAGACTGCCCCTTTACGTACAATGCGATCCTGGGAAGGTCGGTGCTTAATTGGATCCGAGCGACCACCTTAACCTACCATCTCTTGATGTAGTTCCCAATTGAAGGAGGAGTTGAGGAAGTTAGGGGAGACCAAGTGGCTGCCCAGGAATGCTATATGGCCTTGCTCAAGGGGGAGTCAGCTCTAAAAGAAAACATGTCAATCAATAACATAGAGATCTGAGGCGAGAGGGCTCGGGTAGTGGCAGAACCTGAAGGAGAATTGGAAGACGTCACTCTCTATCCTGACGCTCCTGACAGAATCACCCGAGTAGGATCTGACTTGCTAGGAGAATTCAAAGCTCATCTATGAGATTTTCTTATAAAAAATTGGGACGTATTCGCTTAGATGTATGAAGATATGCCGAGAATAGATCCCCGTGTAGTTGTGCACAAGTTAAATGTGGACCCAGCCTCAAAACCTGTCAAGTAGAAGAAGAGAAACTTTACTTTGGAGTGGAACCAGGTAATTACGCAAGAGGTGGAGAAATTAGTAACGACTGGCTTTATGAGGGAAGTATACTACCCCGATTGGCTGGTGAATGTGGTCATGGTGAGAAAACCGAATGGAAAGTGGTGTATGTGTGTTAACTTCATCAACCTCAACAAGGCCTACCCGAAGGATAGTTTCTCGCTCCCGAGGATCGACATGTTGGTAGACTCCACAGTCGGCCACCAAACCCTTAGTTTTATAGATACCTTCTTGCGGTACAATCAAATAAAGATGCATGAGTCCGATTAGGAGAAAACCGCCTTTATCGTTGACCAAGGACTCTACCGCTACTGGGTTATGCCCTTTGGGCTGAAGATCGCTGGAGTAACTTACCAGAGGCTTGTCAACGAAATGTTTAAATGCCAAATCGGGAGGAACATCGACGTATATGTAGACGACATGTTAGTAAAGAGCCTGTGAACTGAACACCATCTTTCGGATTTAAGCAAGACCTTCCAAACCCTGAGGAAGGACAAGATGAAGCTTAACCCCAACAATTGCGCCTTCGGGGTGTCAGCTAGGAAATTCCTTGGATTTATGGTGTCCTAGTGGGGAGTAAAGGCCAGCCCTGAGAATGTGAAGGCCATACTGGACATGCAAGCCCCAATAAATACAAAGGGGGTGCAACGCCTGGCCGGGAGGGTCACCACATTAAGCAGATTTATCTCCCGGGCCACAGACAAGTGCTGCCCCTTTTTCTGTCTGCTAAAGAAGGCCTTCTATTGGGATGAAGAGTACGATAAGGCATTCTAAGTGCTTAAGGACCACCTTAGGCACCTATCGCTGATAAATCAACCAAAGTAAGGCGAGACACTCTACCTATACCTATCAATGTCAAAGACGACAATAAGCTCGGTACTGGTAAGAGAAGAGGCCAGGGTACAAGCACTAGTATATTTCACTAGCAGAGCCTTCAGGGGGATAGAAGAAAGGTACCCAAGGGCGGAGAAGATGGCATTTGCATTGATCGTCACTGCTCGATGACTAAGACCCTATTTTCAAGCCCATACGATCTGGGTCCTAACAGATCAGCCACTCAAAGTCATACTCCACCGGTTTGAGATCTCAGGAAGGCTAGTCAAATGGTCGGTAGAGTTGAGCAAATTTGACATCGAGTACCACCCCTAGGGAGTTATCAAGGGCCAAACGGTTGCGGACTTCATCTTTGAGTATACCTACGCACCGAGCTCATTGACTAAAATGCAAGATGAACCACAGAAAGAAGTAGACCAGGCAGAATGGGTCGTACATGTGAACGATTCTTTCACCAATAGCGCAACCAGGGGAGGAGTGGTCCTCGTCACACTAGAGAAAAATAAACTTGAGTATGCAATCAGGTTTGGCTTCAAGGCAACCAACAACGAAGTCGAATATGAATCAATGATCACGAGACTATGCCTTACCTGCACACTTGGGGCTAACAAGGTTTAAGGTTCATAACACTCCCAGCTGGTAGTTGGATAGGGACAAGGGGAGTACGGGGCGAAGGATAGTCGGCTGAAGCAATACCTCACCATAGTTGAAGAAAAGAAGTCTCGGTTCAATCGCTTCAGCATACAACGGGTCCCATGGGGGGACAATGAAGAAGCTGACAGGTTGGCCAGACTTGCATTATCCACTACAGAGGAACTAAACCCTGGGATCCTTGTTGAGCACCTACTTGAACCCAGTATCAAAACAGGAGAGGAAAAAGAAGTTAACATGGCAAGCCCTGAGCCCGAATGGGCCAGTTAAATCATAAGGCTTTTGAAGAATGGTGAGTTACTTGAAGATAAGGAAGAGGCCAGAAAGGTGAAGACCCAGGTGAGTTGGTATCTATTTGTTAATGACACTCTTTATAAAAGAAGCTTCACTCTTCCCCTACTTAGGTGCTTGACCGAGGAGGAAGCTGATTATGTGCTCCGAGAGATACATGAGGGGATATGCGGGAGCCACTTAGGAGGCAAGGCAATGGCCCACAAAGTAATCTAGATCGGATATTATTGGCCATCTATGTGAAAAGATGCTGCTCACCTTGCTCAAAGGTGCGATAAATGTTGAAGATTTACCAACATTCGTAAAACACCCATAGAGGAATTGGTCCCAATAGCGGGGCCCTAACCCTTTGCTCAGTGGGGAATTGACATAGTTGGGCCACTCCCCAAGGGGAAAGGACAATTGGGATTCTTGGTGGTAGGCATCGACTACTTCACCAAGTGGGTGGAAGCGGAACCCTTGGCAAAGATTATCGAGAAAAAACATTTGAGACTTCACTTGGATGTCCATCATCTGTCGGTTTGGAATCCCCCAGGTTATCATAAGTGACAACGGTAAGCAGTTCAACAATGCGTGGTACCAAGAATTCTATGCGGAGCTTGGTATCAAAAATCACTTCTCTCCGGTCCACCCTCAGGCTAACGACCAGGTAGAGGTCATAAATAGAACACTCATGGGCATAATCAAGAAAACGCTTGACAGTTCCAAATGCCTTTGGCCCAAGGAACTCCTAAGTGTCCTCTGGGCATACCGCACCACAGTAAGGACTCCCACGGGGGAAACACCATTCTTGCTAGCATTTGGAACTGAGGCATTGATACCCATCGAGATTGGAATGACCAAGCATCGAGCAGCCAACTTTGATTCTGAGAAAAAACATGGAAGGCCTTAAACTTAACCTTGACTTGTTAGCAAAGAAAAGAGATGAAGCCGCACTCCGAATGACTGTCTACAAGCAAAAGATGTCCCGAGTCAAGACAAGGAGATTTACAGTCGGGGATTTAATACTCAGAAAGGTGACCCTAGCAACACAAGACCCGATAGAGGGAAAACTGAGACTGAATTGGGAAGGACTTTACCGGGTGACACACTACAATAGGCCTGGGACCTACCGCCTAGAAATGACATAGGGGAGCCCTTACCATAACCCTGGAATGAAGAGCATTTAAGAGAATATTATCAATAACATTAACGTTATCATTCTGACTACTAAAATGATCCAACTATGCAGGGTTGACAGAGTCTCAGGCTATTGTTACTCAGGCTATAAGACTAGCCCCGGCTTATAAGATTAACCCTCAGGTCACGAGGATGACCCCGAAGCACAAGATTGACATGTATCCCCAACTTAGGCTATAAGACTAGTCCCGGGTTATAAGATTAACCCTTAGGTCACGAGAATGACCCCAAGCCCCCAGACTAGCACGCTTCCCTAACTCAGGCTACAAGACTAGCCCTGGGTTACAAAAATAACTTTTTGGTCACGAGGATGACCCTGGGTTTCAAAATCAAGCAACCTCCCAGATAAAAGAACATAAGGTGAGGAAAAAGCCACATAGGCCCACGAGAAGAACCCAAGTCAACTCGCCTTCACCAAGTAAGTACATCTACATCCCCTAACATATGACTCAAGCCTAGATAAGTGTCTAAGGATACCTGGTGACACTAACTATGAAAGGCTGAAAAGAGTGCCATCGGGAATCCTTATTTGCCAAAAATTACGAGGGACTCGGCAAGTCCTCATACTATTACCAATCGATATCCATACTTCAAAATTTTCACTCAAGAAACCATCAATTACCCCGGGTTGTATCAACACTTTGATGAATTTTTGAGCCACTTACCCCAATCTACTTAAGTACGCACAGGAAGCATAAGAGGATAACATCACAATACACACCAACACTTAGGAAAGTTGGACGTCGCTTACCCTACTCGGGAGAAAAGCTAAAAATCCCCTACATTCACTAGTACTTAGAAAAATTTGAGGCTACGATACGACATACAAGAAAAAAGCACCACACATAAATGTTTGGAAAATATTTAAAAAGAGACGTCATAAAAGGGAAAACTTTCATTTATATGAAGGAGAATTACACGAGCTCAAAAAAAAAAGAAAAAGAAAAAGAGAGAGGTACAATCACACCTCAGGGTTAGTATCCCCCGAAAGCACATTCCCCCGGGTGGGCTCTTTAATTGTCGGTGCCATCGGATGACGACTGCCCCCTCAGTTGTTATGCCATTTCCTCCCTTGACGACCCCCACGTCGACCTCCCTTTCCTTTTCATCCTCGACCTTAGGCCCCCTGGGTTTGATTGAAGAGAAGTCATTATCGAGGAATCGCTCAGTCGCAAGTTCCCAAAACTCCTCGAACCTCTCCTAAAAGCAGTCAGCCTTAATGATTCCAAAGGCATTCGAGCCCAAGTACTGAGCTCCAGCCACCCTAAGGGCCTCCTCCCTCATCTGCTGCCTTTTGACCTCTCTCTCCACCTCGACCTAATGGCATACCCGATCAAAGTTGTCAGCTATGGCCTGCCTCGTGGCATCCTCAACAGCCTTCTTGAGGTCATTTTCAGCCCGGATACGCCCATTTCTCTTGGCCCCCAACTCCTCCCAGGCCATGTCGACGTCCCTCTGATAGTCTCGTAAAAGAGCACTTAAGTTCTTGATGCGTCTCTCCCACTTAGTGGCCTAGGTCACCATGTTACTGTAGGATTCCTCGAACCATTTCAACTTCCTCTCAAGGTTGCCAATAATGGCCTTCGCCTCCTCCTTGAGGGCAAGGTTTGCATTCCTTGCCTTGATAAGCTGTTCTAGGTGCTTCGCCCTGACCTGTTCACTGAATTTATGCCTCTGAATGGAAGAAGTCATCAGGGCCATGGTCTACAAAGATAAAAGCCAAAATTAGTATCGAGTACTACAATAAAAAATGGGGGGAGAGAGAGGGGGAAGAACATAAAAGAAAGGAAGTGTTAAAGGATAAAAAGCTTCACCTTAGCCATATAATACATCAGGTCCTTGTGCACGCTGGATGTGAAAGCATTCTTTCGCAAGTGCTCGAGGTCGGTTGGGGGAACACCCCTTAGGAGATAGTCCTCCTCAGGATTGGGCCTCCGTAACCAAGTACTGGGCCCGAGCAGAGGCTCCTTGTTTACCGAAGGAGGAGAAGAAGACCGCACTTGAGTTGGGGTCACAGTCACCACGATTGGGGGAGAAGGAGCCTCGGGTACGAAAGTAGGGGGCTCGATGGTAGGAGTAGTCGGGGCAGTCAACGGAGCAACCGTTTAAGTGGTCATGGGTTGGACACCGGTTAGAGGAGCTAAAGGAGAGCCCTCAACATCTCCATTTAAGTTGATGACCGGGTTAACGTGGAAAGGGGCCGGATGAGACATTGAAACCACCTCGGGGGCCTGGGGCTCAGAGGGACCATTGGAGATGAGATGACGCTTTCTCTTCTTGGAGGCTGTGGCTGCCTCCGCCTGGGTAGTAGATTGAGAGACCGTTGGCTTGCTGGTCTTTTTTGGCCCCCGAGGCCTTATCTCTGATTTCCTTGGCTTTGGAGAGATACTTTCTATCCGTCTTCATGGCTGTATAAGAAATGGACTCGGGGTTATAAACTAACATAGCAAAGAAGAATGGTTAAGAATTAAGAAAAGAAGAAAGGAGGGTGCATTACCAGGATTAGGACCAAACCCGCACTGATGAAGTCGGGCGGGGGTAACCAGGTCTGTTTAGCCATCGATATGATAGTTTATCACGTCCTTGACATGAGCCTCCTCCTCATTAAATGCCTCGTCTGCCTTGATATCTAAAAAAAAGAAGATAAAAAAAGAAGCACTAGGTTAAAAATAAAGTAGAAAAATGAAAATACATACGATAGACAATGATAGAGTGACGATGTATCTATAGGGCCGATGACCGATGCTTATGCCTAGTTGAACTTCACTTTAGGCTCTTCACCCGGGGGCACTCCCAGCCCTAACCTGAGATAAAAAAAATCAGGTCCTCCACCCATTGTTTGAACTCGGGAGCCCTGTCACCAAAGTGAGCGTCGAGTTCTAGCTAGCAAAAAAGAACCACCCCGGTTCTTGCTCTTTGGGGCAGTAACAACAAAAAAATTCATTGAGGGTGTGGTGATGCCTCCCTTCGTAGGCCAGCTCCCATAGCACCATGCACCCTATGGCTATCCGCCATTCATTGGGCATTAATTGCCCTAGTGCCAGCCCAAGGCAAAACAACAGATTCCTGAGGAACCGGGGGACAGGAATTCTAAGGCCCGCCATAAGGGCCTGCTTGTATAGCGTAACTCTACCACCTAGGGATTCAAAAGCCCAGGCATCCTCGGGGGCCATTAGTACTACCCCCTCAGGGATGAGGTAAGTAGAGTAATACCGAATGAGGGTTTTGTTCCAATTCAGAGCCGTACTAAGTGGCCTTGAAGTCCTTCTCTGGGGTTATCTCCCCGACCACCCCCCAGGCAGTTGTCAGAGCCAGCTTGGCGGCCTGCTTCGTGGGATTTTACCAGACTTTTAATAAGTCATCAGCCCCATTGACCATACGATCGATGGTATCCCTGAATACCATTTATACGAGTGGGTAGACACAAAACATAACGAAAAACTAAAGATAAAGAGAACACGATCGGAGAAAGAAAAGCTGGCAAACACCAATGAAAAATAGAAAAAGTGAAGAAAAATACCGACTCGAATCTGCCAAAGAAGAAAGAAATATCAAACACCGACGAAGATAAAATAAGAGAATATAAAGGAAACAAACAAAAATAGGGGCCTAAGGAGAAAATACGTTAAAAAGAGACAAATGCGAAGACTCCCGAATATGGCCACCCAGATAAGGAGAGATCGCCAAAGATGAGTAGTAGAGATGTGGAGGTAGGCAGAGGCGCATGCAACGACTTGCGAGAACACAGGAGGTCTTCGAAAATTGCTGGAGAAAGTTTAAGAGAGACGAGAGATAAAGGTGAAAGGAAATTAGAATAAAGTCGGGAGGAGATATTTATAGAAAATCTTGACCCTTATCAACCCTTCGCGTGTCGCCAATCCAAGGGTTGATAAATTAAACCCGAAAAATGAGAGGCACACGAATCTTGAAACATTTAAAGAGATTCAAACTTAGATAGTGTATAGATTCGAAATGACACCATGCTAGATATGACCCATAACTGGCGCAGGCGCATCCTCTTGGTTACTGAGACCCATTAAATGCGAGACCATCATTAGCATCCACCCCAACTAATATCGCCTCGATAGTCGAAACGACACGCCGCCAACATCTAAAATAATTAATAATGAGCACAAATAGTTCATATTCTTGGGCCACGTAACCTTGGACCTGGGAATAGGGGCAACTGATGAGAAAAACTACATCAAGGACCCTGCTGATTGGTCTTGACTAATCGATGTCATCTAAACCCTAGAAAGACTGGAACCAAAAAGTTCCAAGGGGGGCTGGCCTTGGGCCCCCCGACTAGCTTGACACCAAAACCCTCGACTAGACTACCCCGACTAGCTTGATACCAAAACCCCTGACCCTAAGGTGGAAGCATTCCCCGATACCAGACATGGGGTATCCCATTGATTACCCTGACCATCATTCAGAATACCCGACTCCAAAGAAGACCATCGAGACCCTATGGCCCTAGGGTCCTCGGGGAATCCCGATTGTTGGGAGGTGATGACCCCGACCGACTCAGCCAAAGGGTAAGCATTATCCAAAAAACCATTATCTGGATAGAATCTCTTTTACAACAACCTATCAATTATGAGAAAAGGATAGAAAAGGTAGGGAGAGACCCAACCCAAAACATGAGTAATTGTACCACAGGAGAACGTGGAAGAAAGTGACATGCAAGAACGTGGGTGAAAGTGATAGGTGAGATCAGCCCTAATACGACACTACTCAAGCCTATAAATATGCATAACACTTCGTCTTTGAGGTATAAGGTACTAGAAACCCTAATAGAGAAGAGGCCTACTTCACATAGTCCCTAACTCGATCCTTGGAGAGCTAGAAGCTGGCACCTCACCGATGCTAGCTACCTGACTCTTTCTCATTTTGTGTGTGTAGAGCTCACCCCGCCTAGGACCTGGGATGACCGAGGGATCACCTTGTTGGCATAAAGGTAGCCTACTTAACCGATACGCCATAAGTTGTTTTTATTCTACTTACAATTGTCCCTCATTGATTGGTACTTTAACTAATTGTTCTTTATATTGCTTGTAGGGTTGAGAGTGCCCATGCCAAGTTGAAGAGGCAATTGGGATCTAGTTAGGGCAATTTTGAGTCATCTTAGTCGAACGTACACAATACGCTCTTGTTTTAGCATACAAAAATCAAAGCATCGTTCGAGAAATCAAAGATGGTTGTCCAACACATTTTCAGGCCATCCGAGTTCAGAGAGCTTCGTGAGAATGTCTCCATCACTGCACTTGAGAAGTTACATGATGAGACAAAGCGGGCTTCTTTTATTGGGATTGACTCCTCTACATGTGGGTGTTAGCTTAGATGCACCCACAGCCTACTATGCACCCACGAAATTACTGACCGTTGTAGGTAGAGGCGTCTAATTCCACTTGATTCTGTGCATCCTTTTTGGCCCAAGATTGATATGCTTCCCAGGTCAAAACAGAATAATGCAAGCCAGGATGATATTACTAGCGAGGAATTGGATTTGATTAAACAGGTCTACGCACAAGCTGGCTATTTAAGTAAGGCTCAGTTGCTTAGGGAAATTAAGGGCGTTGATAAATCAGAAGTGTACACATGTAGAAGAACTGAAGATGAAATCAACAATGTAAGGTAGGCCACATGGGAAGATGGATAAATCTACCCGACGTGAGCCTTCCGCATTTGAGAGAGTACCATCAATACAGGATAGCTACTCTCCGGCGGGCACTGGTCTAGTGGATGTCGACCCTTTACAGTCAATCAGACCAACCCGATAAAGAAGAGCGAAGGAAAAGGTAATAATTTATATATTAAATATTATATATTAATTCTTATGATTTGTCATGCCGTCGTTGCTCATGCATTATCTTTTCTATCACAGGTCATTCGTATGTCATCAGTTTGATCTTTGTCCTATGATGCTTACATTATGCCATTTCTAGCCGGTATATGTCCATTTATTTAGTATATTACAAACGTAGCAGCCGATGGAAATTATGGGTTTAGAGCGATTGCTGGCTTGTTGGGCATGGAAGAGGGTAGTTGGGTGCAAGTCTGAGTGGACTTGTTGCAAGAACTTGACAATTGTAGACACTATTATGAGCTTATTTTTGGTGGGGTTAAAGTAGCATAGAAGCTAAGGTATTCGATTGCGTGTCTTAGGGAAGGTCCCTCATATGAGTATTGGATGACCTTCTTAGAATGTGGATAACTAATAGCCGATTATTACAATGTTGTAGTATACCTTTTGAGTGCGCGATAGTGTCTGACATTCATGTCACTCCGATCCGACCCGTTACCCACTGCCACCCAAAATGAAGTTGTCATAGGCTTCGTAAACGAGAACCACTTTGTATAGATAAACGTTAATGAGTAGGGTGCAATTATAGTCAATCATTTTTAGCAGTGTTTAACTTCATTGTTTGTTATACGTGCAGGTCTTCCTTATGTCGGGTGAGCCTATCCCACCCATCATGACACTTTAGCATAGATACCAGAGCGATAATGCATTGAGATGGACACTAAATTCGTACGAATCAAGAATTCATAAATTCTGACTTGTTATTAGTGAGGATGTAGTGACACATGAGATAATTGATTTGACTGATGATTGACACTCGCACAGTGTATTAATTGTGCAATTTTGTATTAACAACTTCTATATCTAATCAATAGGGATGACCCCCTTTTTATCTGTCATTTTATTTTATTTTATTCATTGAGCGAATGAGATCTTTTAGTGCATGATTTTAAAGTATAAAAATGTAATCATAATAACAAGTAAATAAAGAATGCCAACAAAAAAAACTATGGATTATATAAATTGGGTCATCCCCAAACAAAATAATACAATGTAGGAGGAGTCTCATCCCTTATAAAGTACAAAATATAACCCGTCAACTAAAAAAAAGATAAAAAAACTATGTCCCCGTCGGGTCTGTGGTCTCTGTGATCTACCTCTTCCATGTGTATGTCACCGTCGCAGGTTCCCCATGACAGGTCATGATATCTAAGACCCACCTAAGGGTAGACATCACAACATTGTGTCGGTTCGCCTCAGGATGATCCTCTATGATTGGTCTCAGTATAGACCTAACCCACTCAACACGCTGAAATAAGCATAGATAAATATAAGTTGCAATGAAAAAAATAACTAAAATGAGAGAAATATGAATGTTGAAATGATCTACCTCCTCTATTGTGAATAATTGCCCAGAGCTAATCTACACAGGTTGTGGTGCTCCAACTAATCTATCATTTGGGTTCTGCACGTATCTATGTGATACGTGTGTATACTAGTCCATATAGTCAGGTGCATAGTCAGTGGAAAAACGTGCAGGTAGGGATCGATGCTTGGCTGAGAGTATATGGCTCTACCATACTGCTCATACCTCCTGATAAAAAATATAACTAGATCAATATGATGTTGCAGATGAACCCTATACTCGCTGTTCCTAGGCCAGTGGGGCAGATGGAATAATCTGTTGTCACCCAAACTACCTCAGAATCCACATCGAATGATAGGGCTCCACGATGTTAAGACATTTAAGCATGCCATGGTAAAATATAATAGTAGGCAGTGGGTGATACTCCCTACTATCGTCATACGGTGACCAGATGACCCGCACAAGTTAACATATACGTCAGACATATAAAAGATAAGTACATAGAAAGTATTGACCTAAACTATATAAAAGTAAACACATACATCGTTGGGGCCCCATGCATCGATGGTCTCCCAAAGTGCCTGCACATTTTTCGTAAAAATACCCGTCTTCTTATGTGGCCTAAAATGCTGGATGCGTGGGTCCTCAGGCTGATAAGCAATCTTCCGGTGTGGAACAATGCCGGGAAAATGATCATAGACCCACCCCTTTATAAATTTAATGTACCCAACCATCTGCTTTATATTTGACCTACTGGCAAACCCCAACTGCCGATATAAATATGCCAACGCAGTGGCTCCCCAAGCGTAAGTATGCACGCTATCAAGATCCTCTAAGTAGTAAAGGTTATTGACTGGTACCTAACTCCCTATTTTGTCAGTAAACAACGGGCACCCAAGCAAATAGAGCAAGTATGACCTAACAGAGCATTTGATCACCTCCAAATCACTTGCGTTAGTCCCCCCTCGAATCTCAACCATAGCCACTCTAACTTGAGTGAGCAACCATAGAAAGACCGAAGCTTCTCGGGGTCCTCTACCGCGCTTACTCCAAGTGCACGGTATAACAAATCCTATGCATCATCCTGTCGGCTATGGGAGACAGTCTTCCCAACCACGAGAATAGCAAAGAGGGTGCTGACATCATCTAGTATGATGGTCATCTTCCCGAATGGCATATGAAAGGTGTTCGTATTGGGGTACCATCGCTCGACTAATGCAGCGAGGACGACACAACTCACTGTTCGGTATGAACTGCCAACTAGTAGAAATAATCCAGAACACTCAATATATCCCTTCTATATACTATTCTGGACATTTGATTGCTCGTACACCTAGTCAGCCATCTTCAATCTGTGGCTGATCGACTTCAACAAACCCTACTCCTGCAATTGAAACAAAAATACTATAAGTACATCGGGTATTATTGATAAATATAAATTTTTAATCTTAATAATACTACCTGATACCGCCATATACATGCAGCAACATGTGTGGGGTAGCTAGTGAGGAGCGTCGGGTCTGAGGGCATTTTGGGGACAGACGCCTCTAGATCATCCTCAGCCACATCCGACCTCTCCTATAATATAGTTATCTGCTGCAGGCTCTGTATACGAGTGACTGGTAGATGCACACTCTGCATATGAGCAACTGATAGATGCACGCTCTGTGTATGCGCGACTGGTAGATGCCTCATGTGTAGATGGGCCTACCCTCTCTACAGCCCGATGCTGGCGAGCAGATGCAGTCAGAACAAAGTACTTGTCTCTTGCATCTATATCTGACACAAATTTCATATTAGGTTAGACGTGCACAATAATAAACAAAGTTAAATTATAAACACACACACACACACACACACACACACACACACACACACACATATATATATATATAAAAAAATATGTATTATA
>JAOXJP010047175.1:0-16169 GCA_025762735.1 Platanus orientalis
AAACCCCAAAAAATTGGTAAATGACCATTTTACCCCTACACCTTTAAAAACTCAAACCATAGGCTATGAAGCTCATTTTTTCTAGGATTCTCCAACCCGCATCAACATTCCCATATTAGGGCACAAAAGGGTAAGAAAATTATCATTTTACCCTCACACCCTCAAAACACATTATTTCTCCCTAAAATTGAACTCCTGGAAAAACCCTGAAGGCTCGATACAAATCAGAAATTCACCCAGTCAGTGGCCTTACTCCCAGGAGCCCTAAATCTTTCTGAAGAAAATCCCAGAGGGCACAATGCCCCCCAATTGTCATAATTTGACTTCAGAATACATCAAACACCCCTATATCAGCCATGGACACTCAAAGAGCTCTCAAAAACTCTCTAGAGAGCCAAATCCATCAAGGTCAGGCTCGTTCTCTTCATTTTCTCAAGATCTTCAATAAATGATCTAATAAAGGAACCCTTCCTTGAACCCTATACCACTTATCAACTCAGTTCTTCATCAATTCAGGCCATGCTCCTAGATCAGATGAGCCCTGTTCAAAAATCTCCCAAAAATCCACCAAAGACCAGATCCTGAGCCTGTCAGGTCCTAGGGCATTATAAGACCTGAGCCCAAGCAACCATAATCATAAATATTCTCCACTCAAACTCAAAAAAATCTAATCACAAGTCCAGGCAATATTCTTCGCAAGACAATTTAGGGCTCGGAGTGTAACTTTTAGCTCGGGCATTGAATTCGTGCGTAATCAAAACCTACGGCTCATTAACCCCAAGGGCCATCTTTCATATGAAGAATTCAAAGATCAATTTTGCATTCCTATATTTCTTCCAATGAGGCAGACAAACACGGTAATATTCCAGGTCTATTTTAAACCCTTTACCGGAACCCGATTCTGATTCCGTTAGTGGCATTGTGACCGAAATGTTTGGGAGATGTAAAAACCTTATAAACCTTGAAATGACAGGAGCCCTAGAACCTAGAGAATGAATTTAGACAGTAAAGGGGTAAAATCCAAAACCAGAATATCCTAAAATACCCCAAAATATCCCAAAATATCCCGTTTCCTAAAATACCTTAATTCTTTCTCTAAACCCTATGCCCCCCATTTGGAATATTCCAAATGAAGGGTAGACACTTGTGGACTACCATTCTTGGTCATGCACCCCCCACTTGCTCCCCCACTCACCTATCACTACCTAACAAGTGGCATGAGGGCCCACCACCTTCACCCTCATCCACACACCCTCTCCACCTCCTTAAACTCTTCTAGAAGCATCTAGATGAGCTCCACCTAACTCTCTCCCCCTCACATAATCCCCACATCCTCATTTCAGCCACTCCTTTCTCTCCCATGTAGAAGCCCACCATTTAACCCCCTTCCCCTCCACACAATTTCACCTCCTTCCCTTCACCAAATACCTCATCCCTTCTACACTCTTCCATCTTCTCCACCTCCTTCATGCACCCTCCTATAAAACCCCCCCTCCCACATTTTTAGAAGAGCAAGAAAGAGAAAGCAGAGAAAAAAAAGAGAAGAGAGAAATGAAAGAAAAGAAAGAGAAAGAGAAAGCGAAAAAACAAGAAAGAGAAAGAAAGAAAGAAGAAGGATCAACCCTCTATCAGGTAGGCCCTCTCTCCCCTCTCTATTAGAGTTTTAAATTCATTATTTTCATGTTGTAATAAACCCACCTCTTCCAAACAATGGAGTGAGACATGGGGGAGACAACTTGTCTCCCTATTTTTTCTGTTTTTTCTATAGGATACATGTTAAAGTAGCTCTTTCCATTTTATTTGTATATGATAATGGGGTTGGTGACTTACATCAAATGTTACTAACCCCTAGACTTATTATCATGAACAATTTGAACCTCAAAAAATGGGGTTTAATCCTCGGAATGGACCCCACTTCACCCCATAAAATAGTGTACTCAAGCACTGTTTTACAGGACCAGCCCCCATGCCTTTTTTTATCCCATTTAAAAATGAATTTCATTTGAAATTATTAATCCCCTATTTAGATAACTACCTTAACTGTGTAATTAATTGTTTTTAGATCCATTTATCAATTTTAGCCATTTTTTTTGTATTTTACAATTTAGTGTATAGCATGCTGTCTAAATTCTAAACTGTGGTACTTGTCTATCTTGTGTGAGCTACAACTCTTTGTACAAAATAAATCTTGGTCTAAAATTTTATATGAAAACTCATAACACATCCCTTGACTTCCCTGTAAAATTTGGGACCCACCTGATCTTTGGATTTTGAGATATGGGTCCCACAACCCAGGCTTTGCTGAGAAATCTGTGCACTGTGTACAGTGTTTTTTATTTTGGAAAATTCTAAAAGTGGGTCCCACCCCTTCACCAGGGGCTAGAGATTTTGTGAACCCTCCTAGGAATGTCACTCACCTCCCCCAAAAGGTACATAGTCAAAAGACCCTAGGAAACTGCCCAAAATCCCAAAAAAATAGACTGTCCAGCATACGCTTGAATTCCAACTAAGTTAGATTTTAGGCGTACTTAAATTCAGGCGTATACCTATTTTAGGAATACCATGAAATTGTACTCATTATACCTTGTTAGAAAGATCTCTCTTAGCTTTCCAAATAGACCTACCACGCTCAATTCTGAGTTATGAGGAGGGAGATATGCCCATTTGAGTGCGGATTGTCCACTGTACGCCTGAATTTTAGTTCAGTTAAAAATCAGGGGTATGTGGAGTTCACGCGTACTACCCAAAGATCAGGCGTACTGACCAAAAACCTCCCCAAAACCTTAGCCTAGCCCTATACATAGACCAAGTCTAGCATTAGACATCTAGACATCCAGACACCCTAATTTTACATGGGAGACAACGCTAGTATCGTGGCTGCTTCGTCAGTGCGATCCAGCTGAATAGCCCAACTCAACCAATGCTTTTCAATCATTTTTAACTTTTTCTAGCCTCCTTACCTTATCTTAGGGTCATGTCGTACTGGTTTACAACCCAAAGACCCTGAGACTTGACCCCAGCCCAACTAGGTCTATAAAACACTCAAATTGGTATAACATAGTGTTGACCTCCTTTCACTAAAACATTTTAGCAGCGGGGAGTACTCTGTAAGTATATACAAACCCTAAATGAACCAACCCTAAACTAATCTCACAGTCAAACATATTTGACTACCGAGACTTACAAACATTAGAACTACATTTAGTCTGATCCCAACAAAACCATAGGAACACAAAACCATACAAGATCGGGTATGTAGGCAACCAAAGACTATGTCTCAGGTGTGATTGCAGTGATCACACCACACGGGTAGTCCAGATCAATAAAACAAAATAAACACAAACACACACTGTTGTCCACTGGCACTTAGAAATTGCTAGGTTAGAGGAGCCACCCTAAAAAGGTGGGTAATTGGGGTGACTAACACCTTCCCCAATTGCAACCAAACAACTTACCCAAATCTCTAAAAAATCAGACCAGTCCAAGAGTCAATCCCTAGACTTTTGAGTCTAGCCAAGGCTGCAAGGCCCGTAATCCTTTTTTCCTTGGAAAGGAGGCAAACGTCCAACCCCATCTGTAAAAACCCGAGTTGGTAGCAACTCCAAACCAAAGCCCAGAGGCCGAACCAAGTCAGTCGGGTGCGGTTCCCTGTAGGTAGGCAGACCACCCGGTCTTTCTGCGATGCCCACAAACACCAACACTGCATGGATCTACAATAGTGATTGATTGGCTGTAGAATAATTTGACATACCAAGATCACCATAAAGGGGTAACCATTCCAATGGCAGTATATAGATATAATGTCGGTGGTATCTCCATTGAATTAATAGATTTTATACAAGACCCTCCACTATGGTCTGCAAGAATTACTAGTTTGCCTATGACACCCTTTAAACATAGATACTTTCAAAATGTGTTAACCAAATTCAGGAGACTAGCCTTTCCTTACTACCGAGCTGTATATTTCGAGGCATTTCCTTGTGGTTTTGAGGTTCCATTGTTTACGACTTTCTCAAACGAAAGTTATCAATGCTTGCGTCTTTATCTATTTAAGTTTATGATATCATGTAAAGAGGTAATGCACAATGATAATTTATTGTTGCGATTGTTCCCTCTCCCTGGATGGTCCACCATTAGATTGGTACATGGATTTAGCGCCGCAAAGTATACATTCTTGGGGGCACCGGATTGAAATATTTAGCCATGAATTTTTAAGGCCAAGCATAGAACCATATGACCCTTGGAATACGGATCCCCGAAGATAACCCCATCAATAACAGACATATGAAGAATTTGAGGGTACCTTTGATTAGATTATCACATAATTATTGGATTCTAGACGGTTCAGCGAAACAAGGCAACCTATCAGACAGGAGGTATATCTTACCCAATTCACAGAGGACTATCAGCTCCCTCTGCTCACACTATGCACAAGGGATGGGGATCCCCATTTCCATACCAGCCATTTTTTACAAGAAACTGGCCTACCAGCCACTGCCCATGATCTATTGGTGTGGCTTTTCTTGGTTTCCTTGGATTTCCATTCTTTTGACTAGTACCTGACTCTACCATCATGCTATGTTTCCTCATGGCCAATGCTCATTGACCATTTTTATCGCCGATAAAGGGCATACTGACATGATCTCCAATATATATAGAGTGTGGTACATTTCTTACCTTAAGATCAATGGGATGTCAACATGAATGCTACTGACTCCTCGACTTCAGCTGATGAGACAATGATGCCCCAAATCTATGGCAAACCTGGCACCATGATTTAGCCTTGCAAGACATACCACCCTTGGTCACTGACTTAGACGGATCTAGCGACGATGATGATTCTAACTTCATCTCTGCATCTCAGAATTTTTCTGAGGATGGAATGTTTTCCCATCCCTAGGTAGGAACTTGCAATGTTACTAAACTTAAAATCACTACACCGGTAGAGGGATGTCAACCACACTCCTGGTATGTCAACCAAGTTAAGCTACGATCTGGAAAATAGATTCCACCACGAGGTCCTATAGACAATCAACAAGCTGATGCAATGAAAAGATGGCTATAGAAGTTGAACATAGTAAAGCTATTAAGAAGACAGAAAAAACCCCATCTCATATGATGTGATGGTACACCTTAAGAAGATTCCATCATTGTTAACTGTTTATGATGCTCTCTATATGTCACCAGAGCTCAGGGCTTCTATGATTTATGTATTAACTCACCCAGACGAGTTTGCCGTAAATGATGAGATTGTTAGAGCTTCTTGGCGGACCACGACACAAGAAAGATTGTGTATGCCCACAATCAGTTTTGAAGACATTGATTGGTATTCCAAGGATCCTAGCCATAATAGACCTTTATTCAACACAAGTTCTATAGATAATCAACATGGGTCTAGAGTAATGATCGATGGAGGCTCAGCAGTCAACATACTTTCCGCTAAAATCTTGGATTACGTAGGAGTAGATCCATCTCAACTCAAGCCTAGTACTCTTGTTATCCAAGGCTTCAACCAAAATGAGAAGCGTCATCTTGGCTCTATTAGGCTAAGGCCAAAGTTTGGTTATATAGAAGACTGGACCCCCTTTTACATAATTGATGTAAACACTACTTACAACACCCTCATCGGTCAGCCATGGATACACAAATTCTAGGTGGTCCCCTCAACATATTACCAATGCATCTAGTACCCTTGGCAAGATACCTAGAGCATAATAATAGCTGATAATAATCCCTTCCAGATGGTGGAGGCTTACTTTGCTGATGCCACATATTATCAAAAGACTAATCCCCAATAAATCTTAGGGAAGGATAATGAAAGTAGCTTCAAACCCTGAAAGCTTAAGGTAAGGCATGACGCCAAGGCTACTAAGGATAAACCCATCTTGTTACCAGATTAGTAGCACGGAATTTCATCCTCTTACTAACACATCTGTTAGGAGCACGGGTCAATCCTTATCAGCTACCTTCCATTTTCCTGTCTGAAGGTCCTATTCAGTCCACAGACCATTCGAGTCCTATATCAAAGAGAGAACGCAAAGACCAAGATAGTGTATTATCACATATGAAGTTGGCCCCTCAGCTACTCCAGAACTTTAGCTTCGACCAGCAGGGGAAATGGAAGAATTCCTACAAGGGAAAGGAAGTTTTAACACAACAGTTTGAGCATTTAGTCCTCCACTTCGAGAGTAAAGATGATAAAATAGGGTTGGGCAGGAAACCCATAAAGTTTAAAGTCTCTTCACAAGCAAAAACGGCATATTCAATTGACTTACTAAAGGATGCTCCCTTTGAATGCTTGTTTACAGAGACATAATTGCAACCCTTCAAAGATTTTATCATAGGGCCAATGATGCCCACTCCTCTAGAACTTGAAGATGGAGGTCAAGCAATAGTAGACGACCTGATCGAAATAAACCAAGGAACATAGGGAGACTTTCATCCTACTTTCATTAATGTGCTTATTTTTTCAGAAGAGCAGACATAGTACCGAGAGTTTCTAAGATAGAATTGTGATGTATTCACTTGGAATTATTCTGAAATGCCAGGAATAGACCCCAACATTGTTGTTCATCGCCTCGCTAGTGACCCATCTCAACTACCCATTAAACAACATCCCCGTAAGGCTAGACATGATATCGCTAACAAAATAGAGGGAGAAGTGGTAAACTGTTTAAAGCTAGGTTCATTCATGAGGTTCGATATCCAAAATAGTTTGCCAATATTGTGCCTGTACGAAAAAAGAATGGTTAAATCAAGGTGTGTATCGACTATAGGGATCTTAATAGTGCATACTTAAAAGGACGACTTTCCCTACCACTCACAAAGTTACTGATAGATGCCACCATAGGGTATAAATCTCTTTTTCATGGACAATTATTCAGGATACAATCAAATCTAAATGGCTCCAGAGGACGAAGAAGCTACTGCATTTCGTATGCGGATTGGAATATTTTGTTATAGGGTCATGCCCTTCGGCTTAAAGAATGCTAGTGCCACTTATCAAAGGGCAATGACGTACATATTTGAGGACCTATTACATGATACGGTCGAATGCTATGTCAATGATTTGATAGTAAAAACTAAACTTAAGCAGCACCACATTATCGATCTAAACCAGGTCTTTTAAAGGCTTTGTCATTATAATCTGAAAATGAACTCTCTCAAATGTGCTTTTGGTGTATCATCAGGGTGATTTCTTGGATTTATTGTTCGATATAGGGGAATCGAAGTAGTTCTTAAGAAAATTATAACCATAATTGAAATGCTAACACTGTAGAACATCTCTAAACTTAAGAAACTACAGGGGAGGCTTGCATATATTCGCCAATTCATTTCAAATCTTTCAAGACGTTGCCAGCCTTTTTTGTGATTAATGAAGAAGGGAGTTCCTTTTGTATAAGACCAAGCCTGTCAAAATGCTTTTGACAGTATAAAATAGTATATGTTGAACCCATTGGTACTTATGAGCCTGGCCTCGAGTAAGTCATTATTATTATATGTGGCAGTTGTGGAATCATCTCTAGGGGCATTACTAGCCCAACATAATGAGGAAGGCAATGAGCATGCTTTATATTACCTTAGCAGGAAGATGGACTGCGTCGAGCTAGACTACTCATCCATTGAAAATATATGTTTGGCTATGGTCTTTGCATTGTAAAAGCTAAGACATTATCTCCTCACCACAATAGTACACCTGATATCAAGGGCTGACCCATTGAAGTATATTATGAGCCATCCCTTAGTACAAGGGTGTATTGCTAAGTGGACTGTCCTCCTCTCGAAATTTGACATTCACTACATTTCATAACGAGCAGTCAAAGGCCCAGCGTTAGCGAATTTCCTAGCTGCACACGCAGTACCTGATGATTAACCTCTTCAGATGGATTTGCTCGACGAGAATGTTATGCATGTCTAGATAAAGAAAGACTGGGAAATGTTCTTTGACGGAGCATCTTGAGGTCCTTTCATTGCCCTAGGGGACAACACAGACAAGTCTTTAGGTATCAACATCATTTTTGTCACCCCAGACAATGGCATCATTATGCACTCACTCACACTAATGAAGGGGTGCTCAAATAATGAAACCGAGTATGAAGCCCTGATTGCAGGACTTGAACTGGCTTTGAAAATCCCTATAGATGACCTTACAGTTTATGAATATTTAGAACTCATCGTCCATCAGATGAATGGTCTTTACCATATCAAAAAGCCAAGCCTAACACCTTATTTTCAAAGGGCTAAAGAATTAGCCAAGTTGTTTAGGCACTTGCAGATACAACATGTTAGAAGGGATCATAACAGGCAAGCCGATGCACTTACTAGCTTGAAAACATCTCTTACACACCCAAAGGACCATTATTTAGTCATTCATGTCAAAGAAAGAAGGGTTGTCTCCCCATTTTCTACAGAAGAAGATGTCCTCCTTGTCTGCAACATCGAATTACAAGAAGGTGATGCACAAGGTAAACCAGCCTTGGGAGATCCCCTAATTCAACATCTCATGGATAAAAGGGAGCCATCCAACCCTATTAAACATGCTGAAATAAGACGATGTGCCCCTCGATTTACCTTACAAGGCAACCAACTATATAAGCACTCACTTGATGGCATATTGTTGCGTTGTCTATCAGATGATGAGGCTAGCATTGTGATGAATGAAGTACATGCCAGGGTGAGTGGCAGACATCAGAGCGGCCCTAAGCTCCAATACTAGCTAAAAAGACTTGGTTACTATTGGCCAATAATGGTGGTCAATTGTATTGAATATGCCAAGAGATGTCACGTTTGCCAACTACACAGCGATTATGGTCATGTGCCCACCGAACCACTACACACTACCTCCTATTCATGGTCATTTTCCAAATGGGGAATGGATATAGTGGGACCCATTACTCCAACTTCTACCAAAGGGCACTGCTACATTCTTTAAATTAGCCTAGTTTTTGTTTAGCATTGGTTGTTTAGAAGCTTAGAACTTTTACTATTTAATTTGGCCATGTATAGCAATAAGATATTTGCTTTCATATTTGGATTATGAATATTCTCTTTAAGTATGGGGTTATTGGAGTTGAAGTTTCTTTTGGAGATTGAGATAACTTCAGAATTACAATGGCATGTTGGTTAGGCTTTTATTATTTTCGCTGCACCACGATTAGTGAATGCTAATATTATATATTACGTTGCAAATGTGTATGAGAATGAATGAATGATATTCCACTGAAAAATGCA
Source organism: Platanus orientalis (assembly GCA_025762735.1). NCBI lineage: Eukaryota > Viridiplantae > Streptophyta > Magnoliopsida > Proteales > Platanaceae > Platanus > Platanus orientalis. Next base: position 9,232 of record JAOXJP010047175.1, read on the forward strand.
TAATGAAATGAGAAATAAGAGTTTAAAGGAAAATGAGGTTAAAGAAATAAGAAAGAAACAAAGAGAAAAAGAGGAATGTGATGTGAAGCCAGTTTGGTCACACTCCAAAACTGAGATAATCCCAACGTGAGGTCTGGGTTTGGGGCGTGTTATCCCTGTGTGCGATCTAGGTTGGGTCATGATAAGAGCCTTAAATTCAGGTTGTGGCAGTCATTCTTCATATGGCTTATTTTGACACAAACTAAATATTTTTTGGAACTATTGGCTAAAGAAACTATGTTACATGCCACACATGTATCTACTCTAGTTGTTCCAGGTTCTTGATTATCTCTTCATGAGGGTGCTCCATTGTTAGATGGTTCTCTTTATTGGAGAATTGTTGGTGGATTGCAATATGTTACAATGACTCGTCCAAATATATCTTTTGTTGTAAATCAAGCTTGTCAATTTATGCATTCGTTAACCTCTTCACATCTTGTTGTTGTTAAGCATATTGTGTGTTATCTCAAAGGCACTTGTTACATGGGTATTCTCTTTCATCATTCATCTGATTAATCCATATGGGCCTATTCAGACACAGATTGGGTTGGAGATCCTAATGATCGTCATTCTACCTTTGCACATGTTTGTTTCCTAGAACAAATCTTCTTCATTGGAGTTCTAAAATGCAATCAACTATTCTACTGAAGCAGAGTATCGATCATTAGCCCAGACAAATGTAGATATATCTTGGATTTAGTCAGTTATGCATGATATTGGTATTATTCTTCAATCACCTCCCTTGCTTCTTTGTGATAATTTGAGTGCTACCTAAATGCTATGTAACACCCCGCAATGCATTAGAAGGGTGAAAATGTAATTTACCATTTTAAGGGTAAAAATAATCTTTAAACATTTTAGGGAGTCTATTATGGTGTTTGAGACCCAATAGTATGCATTAGAAGTGAGAAAAATAAAGATAAGTATCAAACTTGTCAAATGCTAAAGTTGTCTCAAGTGCATTATTAGGATAAATTGACAGGAAAATCTGTACCAATATTTAAAAAATTAAAGTACAAACCATATACAATTAGAACATTCCGAGAGTCTACTTTCCAATGCTTCAAATGGCATGTAATTTAGAGTTTTCTAGAGAAAGTTATGATTGTTCTACCATAAGGTGTCTGTGCTGAAATTCAGCACACTACCCATGACTGGTCTGGAGATCGGTGAGTGATCAGGGGCAAGAGCGATTACATGACTGGCTTGAAAGATGGTGCCAATGCCTCAGATTTCCTAGACCTGTCCTAAGACCAGTATGGAGACAGGTCTGAGCCCTAGCCGATCAAAGCCCTTGGTAGGTCCCCAAGCCCCTGACTGATCTGAATTGAAAAATCTAAAGAAAAAAAAATGCACACATGTGCGGAAATGATGTGGCTTTCTCTTATTTAACCCCATGTGAATGGAATTTCATTTTTGCATGAATTTTAAACCCTATTAGACCACATTTAAGTCCATTAAACTATTTAGAAAATAAAGAGGAAGAATAAGAGAGAATTGGGAGGCTTTCGAGCAATGAGAGAAGATTCATCTTTTTAAAGTACTGGTAGACTTCTTCAAGTGTTGGTAAGTTGCTAGAACCTAAATCTAGCTTTAAATAGTTGTGTTTTTTAGTTTTCTACCTTCGTTTATGTATTCTAATCATAGAGCACCTTGTTTACTCATATAGGAAGGGATGTTGGACAAAGGTAAGGGAGTTTTGGAGGAGTTTTCTCTTTAACGCTATGAAGATTAACTTTGAGTGAGTGAATATTCAGTTTATGCTCACTTTCCATTCCTAAAATCTTAGATTTGTGATGTTTGAGTATTTTTATGATGGATTACTTTATTTCTTCCTTGAGAATGTGGTTTTCCATGAATAGGACCTTAGTTTCCTTGATTTGAGCATGTTAGAATATATTTCCTTCAATGTTTATATGATCTCTTGGGTTATGGAGTTATTTCTTTGATATTGGAGCTTGTGGAATGGTTCAGTGATCCCTAATCCATTTGGGAAGGCTTGGAAGCTTTATTTACATGAGTTGTGGGATTTGAAAGGTCTTGGTGGTGTGTATTGGACTACTCCCTTGATTTCCTCTTGAATTCCTAAATTCCTATACTATACATGTTTAATAAAACGACTCTTAATGGTTTCCATACCATTTATATGTCATTTGGATGTCTTTGGATTCCTTACACGAGCTTATAATTCTCCTTGGTGAATTCCTTTTTTTTTCATGTTGACCTATAGTAAATTGTGTTAATTCTATTGATTCCCATGCTAGAATCTTAGAATCTCTTTGTACCATAATATGCCTAGCATCCTTTTGATAGCTTTTGGTGGCATGAACATATTACATCTAGCATGATTTACTTTGATTCTTTCATGGACATTTTACTTGGGATTTGCTACATGGGTTTTTTTTTTTTTTTTTGTACATTTGAGCCTCATGGTTTTGCCACTGTTAACATGTCAGTTTTGAATCCCTTATAAGTTAGGACACATGGACATTTTCCATATATGGCTTTATATAGTAATTATTTTACTTTGCATAAGCATGGATTTGGTATTCGAATTTAAACACTGGGTTTTGACACACTATACCCCTAAGTGGAAAAATACCTTCAGGCTTAGAGAGCCCTAAGTGGGTTGGTCCTTGTGACCATCAGGTACTCAATAGTTGAGTCACGTCAATTGGCAAAGAAAGCACTAGTTACCTGAAGATTACTATATATTATAGTATTTATGACCCCAGAGACCCTTATATGGGTTGGCTAGATGTAGCCCCAGAGACCCTCTACACAGGTTTCCCCTCATTGGGCTCATAGACCCCTTGTAGGTTGGTCCTTGTGACCCTTAGGTACCTAATTATCGAATCACATCAATAGGTGAAGATGGCCCTAGTGGCCCAACATATGGTATCGGATTTGGCAGAGACCCTACGTGGGTTACATGATTTTCTTTGTCAGAGACCCTACATGGGTTACATGGCTTGGTTTTGTCGGAGACCCTACACAGGTTATAGGGATTTGGACTCGGATTTGGACTTATTGGGAACCCTCGTCGATTCATTTGTGTTTGGTGACAAATGATATTTGGGCCATCATGAGTTTGGGCACATGACATGTAGTATACTTTCTTACCCCACATGCATATATGTGCATATGTAGCACATTGTACTTGGTACATGGCAATTGTATATAGGCTTAGCACATGCATGTTTTGAACTGGGTTGATCTAGATTCTCTATGGGTTACTTCGAAGCATGAGCATACTTAATTCGTAGTAGAGATACTTGCATATCATGGTTGATGCACATGTTCAAGTAGTTGTTTTCCCTTTCTCTATTTTAAATCATCCATATATTATTGAATATGTTTTACTTCCTTTTGTGATGTATAAACTACGCTAAGCTCGCCAAGTTTATCCTAATTGACACCACCTGCAGATGATAACTAGATAGACAGGTATCATTCGTACAATTTGGGACTTAGACGAGTACGAGGCATTGGGAATTTGGCCTAGTTATTTTACATTTCAATTTTTAGAATTTTCTTTGATGTGAGATATATATACGTTCGTACTTTCGATGTGTTCAAGGAGAAAGGATATGTATACATTGTTATGGACATATTGAGGCCCTTTATTTTGGATCTTTAGGGATGTTTGGATATAATATCTTTATAATCCGTTGCATTTATTTCTATTTGATATTATTATTCCACTGTGACGTGCTTGATGAAATGGACTTAATTGTATAATACATAAAAATAATTAATTTAAATGGAGAGTGATGTGAATAGGTAAGAGGGTTATGACACACTCTAAGCTCGGGATCTCTCTGGAATGAGATATGGGTTCGAGGCATGCCATCCCATGTCACGGATCTAGATTTGGGCAAAAACCATAGCCCATGGATTCGGGTCATTACAGGCTACCAATCTGGTGTTTCATACTCGTATTTGTCACATTTAGGTTGATTATCATTTTATTCATGAACGTGATACTCGTGGATCTATTTATGTTCATTTTTCTTTGGCCATAAACAGTTGGCAAATATATTTACTAAAGGACATAGAATTGTTTGCTTTCAAGAGTTGTGGTCTAAGCTAATCATGGTAACTTCCCCTGCTCTACTCATGGGGTTGATAGGATATGTATCGTACTTATCATAAGAGGTGTTGCATTATATATATATACATATATACATATATATGTATGTATATATGTATACATATATATGTATATGTATATATGTATACATTTATACATATACATATATATGTATACATATACACATATATATATATATATATATGTATATATGTATACATATACATATATATATATATATATTATATATATAAATATATATATATATATGTATATGTATACATATATACATATATATATATACATATATATATATATATATATGTGTGTGTGTATATATATATACACATATATATGTGTGTGTATATACACACATATATGTATATGTGTGTATATATGTATATATGTGTGTGTATATACATATACATATACGTATACATATACATATACATCTATATGTGTATATACACACACATATATATGTGTATATATATATATATATATATATATATATATATATATATACAAAAAAGAAATTGCATCTCTAAATTATAAAAGAATTTAATCTAAAAGCCACGACGGTGATTCCTTAAAGGAACTCATCTCAAAACTCTATAAGACTAAAAGTTTGAAGGTTTTTAGCGGCTTAAAGCCATTTATTCCTAGGCGTGATCGACTCCAAACCTATCCAAGACATGACGCCGAATAGTTCGGGTAAAACTACAGGTTACAAGAAATTTCTGGAAGTTACTACTACAGTTCTCCTAAAAGGATTCTGTTACAGTACATGAATAGTAGCCCACCAACGCTACAGTAACCTTCCGACAAGACAAAAGTCCGAACAGTAAAAGGTGAATAGTAAAAGTTCATCGTGCTCAAATAGTATAAAGAATCTTTCTGGACCCTTCCGGACTTAATTCAAGATCAAATCCACAGACTTCAAAGAGCTTCAATTCCGCCTCTCTAGATCTATAAATAGAGGCTCCCCCTCCATTGTAAATCATCGAAAAAATTTCTAAAGCTTTCTTTTGCTTTCTTTGAGTGTTTGTTTAAGAAGTACTTTTCTAGCAACTATCACTCTAAAAGAGTAAATGAGTTGGAAGAAGAAAAAAAATTCTCCTACCAGCTTAGATACAGAACCAGAAAACCCTGAGTTTTGTGACTGTATAGACTACTTAAACATTGAAGAAGATGAATCAGAAAATGAGGTAAATGTCCTCACTTCTGATGAGCAGTTTATACTGGATATCATAGATGATATCCAAGATCCTTTTCTTAAAAAGAAAAAATTGGTTCAACTCTTGGATCGAACCAAAGAAAAATAAAATACCAATAGTAATCTAAAAGGAACAGATTACTATCAACACAAAGGGCTCTTGCGACTCTATAAAGAAAAGCATGAGCAAAGGCCTATTTCTCTTCTTGAACTCCAAAAGGAGATTAATGAAACAAAAAGAGAAATTAAGTCTATAAAAGATAGACTAAATGTTCTAGAACTCTACTCTCAAAACAGGACAAGTCACCTGGAGAGCGAAGCAGAGTTAGAACAAGAGTTTGATCATCTCCTAATAGGAGGAACGTCAAACCAAAAGAATCCCAAAAATGGTATTCTAACTTCTCCCTAAAGATTATAGGAGAATTTGAGTTAAAACTCATGGGTCTTATAAACTCTGGAGCAGATATTAATTGTATCAGAGAAGGTCTGATACCCACAAAATACTTTGTTCTAACCTCTCAAAGAATTTCTATGGCAAACTCTCGTAGGCTAGACGTTAGGTACAAATTACCTTATGTTCACATTTGCAACCAGGGAACTTGTATAAATACAACGTTTGTCTTGATAAAAGATCTAAAACAAGATTTTATCCTTGGTACCCCCTTTCTTCAACAGATAAAACCTTTCTCTGTTGACAACCAAGGAATTTCCACTACCTTAAATGGTAGAAAGATAAACTTTCTTTTTTGCTCTAAACCAAAACGGTCTCGAATAGAGTCTTTAGAGCACGATTTGGAACTAAAAGAAAAGTTCATAAATCATATAAGAGAGGATCTCTCTTATAAAAGAACCGAACAATAGATAAAATCTGTATTCACCCAGAAGAAGATTAAAAATCTTCAATCTCAATTAGAGCAAGAAGTTTGCTCTGAGGTTCCAACTGCCTTTTGGCACAGAAAGAAGCACAAGGTACCACTTCCCTACATCGATAAATTTGATGAAAAGGATATACCAACCAAAGCAAGACCTATTCAAATGAACGATAGGTTGACCCAAACATGCTTTGAAGAAATCCAAGAACTTCTAAAAAAGAAGTTAATCAGGAAAAGTTCTTCTCCTTGGAGTTATGCCGCCTTCTATGTAGAAAATGCTGCAGAACTAGAATGCAGAGTCCCTAGGCTTGTAATAAATTACATGCCTCTCGTATTCGGCTTTCCAAGACCGTTTATACCCGCTGAGAAAGGGTGCCTAGATCGTTTTATGCTGTTGTAAATCGGACAGGAGATTGCCCTCTCTGATAAGATTGCCACCTCATACTATATTGTTTAAAATATTATAACTTTGATATTATTTCAATGGCAAGTTTGTTTAAAAAAAATGTAGCAGAATCCTTTTAGGAGAACTGCAGCAGTAACATCCAAAAATTTCTTGTAACCTGTAGTTTTTCCCGAACTAGTCGGCGTCGTGTCCTGGATAGGTTTGGAGTCGATCACACCGAAGAATAAATGGCTTTAAGCCACTGAAAACCTTCAGACTTTTAGTCTTATAGAGTTTTGAGATGAGTTCCTTTAAGGAATCACCGTCGTGGCT
>JAOXJP010047186.1:0-16169 GCA_025762735.1 Platanus orientalis
GAGTTTCAGGACCTAAGTGAAATGCAAGAGAAGACATAAATTGCAAAGACCAAGCATATATCAAGGGGGAGAACTAAAGACAACTTCGCCCAAAGATATATCACTACAGCTAGTCTAGAGAGTGTCAGTACTTGTATATGGGGCTTATGTAATTCATTCATGTATTTTAAGTTTTGTCATGAAATTCCCAAAGGGGGATATTGTTAATGTAATATGTTGTATTCCATGAACTGTAAAATACAAAGTTGTATAGACTAGGATATAAGTGGAGTCATGTTAGAGTCTAAGAGGTTCAAGGTCTCAAGCCGCATGAAGAACAACCTCAAGACCTCAAGAAGACCTTATGGACAGCTAGCCAGAAATACACCAAGCATCCCAAAGCATTCATAGACCATTCCAATATCAAAAAGCTTAAACAAGTCATGTATGTGAATTGAAGGTCCAAGAAAGGGGTTTAAGGACTTATGAACCTTCCCGAATCATGGAGGAATGATCCTATAGACCTTAGAGCCCCCCCCCCAAGTTCAGTTTTGGAGGTTTACAGTATAGTTGGATCGATCCAGGATTGAACCAGAGACTCTCGGTTGCACTTTTCTAAGAAATTAGTACTTTAGATCGATTCAGGATCAATCCAAAATGACAGAACTCACCAAAAACGAGTTTAACTGCTATAAAATCTTGAAAATATGCAAAATAATTAATGGGGATCTAAAAGAACCATTATAGATGATTTCAATCTAATGGATAACAAGCCCTAAGCCCTTTATAAATTAAGGTGAGTGATTGAAATCAAAAGAGAAAGCTTCTGAATATTTTTGAAGAAATAAGTTGCTCCAATCTTCTCTAAGCTTTGAGAAGAGATTCCAGTCTTCTTCGAAAGTGCTCGTAACTCACTAGATTAAGAGGATAGAGACCTATTCAAGGTAGCCTCATTACTTGTGCTATAGCATATCATTAAGAGGCTACATCAAGAGTGATTCCATCATAAACTAGAACAAGATTCGAAAGCTACATCTTGCTTAAAAGGAGCGATCCCACACTATGTGTGTAAGCATCATCAACCTTTCAAAGGGGTATGTTATGCTAAATTAATTTTAATATTCACCTGTGATTACTCTCACTGGAGACACCAAAAGTTTGGCACTACTGCAAAAAACATCGGTAATGTAGACCTAGGCACCTCATTGAAGGTGTAGACCGTTCCCGTCGGAGACACCGGGAATAGACCTAGCACTATCGCCGGAGACACTGATAGTGTAGAATTGGCACTTCTGCCAGAGACACCGGAAGTGTAGACCACACTCGTCGGAGACATTGAATGTAGTAGATAGGCCTTATTAATTTTAGCCTTAATTGTAATTTTTCAATCTTAATAAAATTATATAGCTTGGTTGTGAGCTTTTGAAAGTGGACGTAGACCTTGTGCCGAACCACTATAAAATTATTGTGTTGTGTGTGCTTAGTGATTGTCTTTAATAGTTGCATTCATTTTATTAAATTCTTCATTTCCGTATTCATTGCAATTGTGCACACGACAGTTAAAACAATAAGAAATTAATCAATTAAGTATATGGAACCTATCAGTCATGTTCCCACTCTACTATAGGTAACACTATAGTATATGACGGAACCTCGTGGTCTATGATTGGTTCATAGGGAAGTAATTTATCAATAAAAGTCTTACATTGCAATTAATCAAGATTAAGTAAATCATTAAAAAAGAGATTAAAAATTGAATTATCCTATTCACCCCTCCCCCCTCTAGGAATAATACTGGACTTTCACAACCTTCAAAAATCCTCCAAACCCCAATTAGGGATTCTCTAAAATTCTCTAAAATTCTAATGGTGTGAAACACCAAGAACAATCATATTACAGTGAAAATTCAAATAGAAAACCCAAAAACTTTAGAGAAATCCCCAAGCCTTCAAGTTCTAGAGCTTAACTTTACCCAATTAGGGATTATCTTCCTTTCTTTCTAACCTCTTCTCATTTCTCTCATTTCCTCTTTTCTTTTTTCTTTTTTTTTAGGTCTCAAATGGAAAATCCTAGGGTTTTATCTAGTCACAAGTGGATCCCACACAAAATTATAAGCACTCCCAATTTTTAACAAAAATCTCAAAATTTCATGATTTCCCAAGTTGGATTAATCCAGCACTTTTCAATCAATCCAACAACAAAGAAAAACCAATTGGATCGATCAGGCAGTGTGGGGCTTTTTTGTGTCTATAACACTAGATCAATTAGGCAATGTGCATTAAATTTCTGATTGATCCTAGCTTGAATCAATCCAATTGTTTTAGACCGATTTAAAACCCCCTAATTGATCTAATCTAGAATTTTTTTGTATTTTTTAACTTCAATTTTTTTCAAAACAAATCCACCCACTTCCCTTCTTTCCTATTCATACTCATGATATAGAATACCAAAAAAACCCTAAAAATATACCAATCCTCATTTAATTTGTCAAAAAAAATTTAAAGCATATGTGGGGTGTTAACTCCCTCCCCCTCTAATAAAGAATTAATCCTCTAAATTCAATGTACCATACCTTTGGCATAGTTGTGGATACGTTTCCTTCATTTCATCGTCTCTTTCCCAAGTTGCATCTTCCTCTAAATGGTAGCACCATAGCACCTTTACAAATGATATAACATTCATGCGTAAAACTTGTTCCTTCCTATCAAGAATCTATTGTGTTGTTCATCATATGACAAGTCCTCCATAACGTGCATCAGTTCATGTTCCAACACATGTGAAGGATCACACATATACTTCTACAACATAGACACATGGAACACACCATAAACATGACACAACTCCTGCAGTAGTGCCAATTTATAAGCTATGGCGCCCACTCTCTTCAATATTTCAAAAGGTCCAATAAATCTCAGATTCAATTTACCCTTCTTTCCAAACCTCACGATTCCCTTCAATGAAGACAGCTTTAAGAACACATGAGCTCCATCTTCAAATTCTAGATCTTGCCTTCATTTATTTGGATAAATCTTTTGTCTACTTTGTACTATAAGTAGTTGATCCTGAATTAATTGGATTTTCTCTCTAGTCAATTGAATAATTACTAGGCTAAGAAACTTTCTTTCGCCTACTTCTTCCTATAAAATAGGTGATCTACACTTCCTCTTATACAAAGCTTCAAAAAGAGCCATTTACTGGATTGGTAACTGTTATTGTTAGGAAATTCAATCAAAGGCAAGTAAACATCTCAACTTCCCTTAAGATCCAACACAAAAGCTCCTAACATGTCCTCTAATGTCTAAATACTTCTCTACGATTATCCATCAATTTGTGGATGAAAGGTTGTACTAAAGTTTAACTTAGTTCCCATGGCTCTTTGTAAACTACTACAAAATTGATAGGTAAAACATGGATCTCTATCAAAAACTATGGAAACCGGAACTTCGTGAAACTTCACTAACTCATTCACATACAACTGAGCCAATCAATCTAATGGAGTGTCCAGACTTGGTCAACCAATCAACTATCACCTAGATAACATCATGTCCCTTAGTTGTTTTAGGAAATCCAACCATAAAATCTATGAAAATATGTTCTCACTTCCACTTAGGAATACTGAGAGGTTGTAGTTGTACAGGGAGCTTTTGGTGTTTGGTCTTAACAAGCTAGCAAAGCAAACATCTATATACAAAATCTGTGATCCCCCTCTTCATATTATTCCAACAATACACTTCCTGAGGTCTTGATACATATGTATACTACCTGGGTGTACAATGTATGCAGATCCATGAGCTTCTTCCATAATTTCTCTCTCAATTTAGAATCATTAGGAACACATAATCGATTTTCAGAACACCATCTTCTTTAATTCCAAAATCTGTTCATTCACTTTTCCTTACTTCTTCCATGATTCTCATCAATTGGGGGTAAGAACTTTTGAGCATTCATCAGCTTGTCAATAATTATGGGTTGCACTCTGTGGACATCGGCGGATGGCAATCCGTACATGGCCCACTTTGGGCGATAGTCACATTGTCTCGCCTAGTTGGCTTTTGGTTCTGGGGTTTTGGTCTACGATTGGATCCTTCCCAGGATGAGGGGTTCGGGCTTTTATTCGGAGTCGCCACCAACTCGGGGTTAACTGACTGAGTTGGACGTCGATCCTTCTTTTTTGGGGAAAAGAAGGAAAACTAGACTCGAAAGTCTAGGGTTTAACTCCTGGTATTGGTCTGGGTTCCTGAGATTAGGGTAAGTGGTTTGGTTGCATTTAGGGAAGGTGTTAGGCACCCTAAATACCCGCCTTTTTAGGGCAGCTTCTCCCATTCATATGGGTATTGGATTTATGTTCATAATCATGCCTTGTTAGTTATGAATTTGAGTGTTTAAAGTCTTTTTATGTAAATCAGAGGTTTGCTGGATTTTTCTCAGGCCTAACGCCTGTTTTAGCTTTCAATGCCTATTTTCTCAATGCCTGAATTTTAATTCAGGGTGAAAACAGGCATCAGCCTATGAACAGTCTAGAAACTGTTCCTGATTTTGACTTTTTTTGTCTACAAGAGAATCCCTCAAGGTTTTGATCTTTAGAGGGATGATTGATCCCTCTAAATGGCTACCTATTAGCCCTTTTAGGGTTTGGAATCAACCCTAGGCAAAGGGGGAGAAAATGAGAAAGTTAAATTTTTTTGAGTTACAGGCCTAACGCCTATTTTTCATCTCAACGCCTGTTTTCTATACGCTTGAATTTAATTCAAGGTGAAAACAGGCATTGGGAAACCTGAGTTAGGGATAAGGGAAGTCTCCTAAGGTTTTACTATGCAACCCTAGGGGTCCTAGGCTCAGGCCACGTGGAGATATGATCTCCCAAAGTGGGTCATTCAGTCATCTGTCATAAGCCTAACACCTGTTTTTTAGTCTGACGCCTGTTTGTTCAAAGCCTGAATTTTAATTCAAGAGGAAAACAGGCGTTGGGTATGAGATCAGTAGCTTTTGGGTTTTTGGGCCACCTAAGTGGGGCCTAGAGGGGGGAACTTCTCCTAGGTCTTAGGACTAACCCTAGGATAAACCCATTACTTAAATTAATTTTGAAAATATATTTTTTTAAAGATCCAGGCCAGAAGCCTGAAATCCATCCCAATGGCAGAATTCCTGTCTAACGCCTAATTATTGAAATCAGGTGTTGGGAGGAAATCAAGGCCTACAGAGGTGCTAGTGCACAGGGATAGGTCTCATTCACCAGAAAATGCCTTAGAACAGGCTCTAGGACAATTAGGGTTCCCTGGGGTAGGTCCCAGATCTCAACGCTTGAATTTATCCCTGACGCCTATTTTTTCAACACCTGTTTTTGAATTCACAAAAAACAGGCATTAGTTGTTGGGAAAAAATCTAACAACTATATTTCTCTATTTTGGAGCCCCTAGGGTTTTGGAAAAATCCTAAAATTAAGCATGCTTATGACAGATATATAGAGGAATAACATATAAAAAATTAAGCTCAAAATCATGCATGGATTATCAAAAATAAAAATCACAAATATTCCTACAAATTAGGTCTCATAGGACCCAATTTTGTAAGTCTCAGATGCTCCGGTTGTCCTGGTCCAGTCATAACCAAATTACGAAAAGGGAAAGCAGGTCAAATCATGGTTTTTTAGCTAGAAAAAGCTCTCAGATGTAAACTGAAAGAAAAAGATGGTAAAATTAATCAGAGGGTATCTCAGGGATAGATGCTCCTAGGTCTTGGTGATCCATAGCCTCTGACTACATGAGATTATGGTACCCGAGAAGGAAATTAGGTCAAAAATGATTTTTCAAGCGGTTTGATAAAATTGTATAGGGGATGCTACTGGTTTTTTTGTAAAATGCCGCTTCGGGCCATATTTGGAGGATTTGAAGTTTGAGGAGTCTTGAAACCATAGAAACTAATAGATTGGCTATTGGATTCCCAAGCAGTTACTGAGGGTTTTTCAAAGCAAAGTCGCTTAATGAAATTAGGTTTCAGTAGTTGTTTGAAGTTGAGTGGAATTGAATGGCTGATCATTCCCTGAATCAAGGGTTTGTGAAATGCTTTATAGAGGATAAGGAAGATTCTAAGAAAATGGCTCTAATTTTACCTTGTTCCGAGTCTTAGGGAACTTTTAAGGGCATTTCTCATGCCAAATACAAACAAAATGCGTTTTTCTCGGGTTTGGGCAGAAATGATTGTTTGGGTCATGGATTTTTTGCAAATTAGCATGGATCTGATAGTTTTGTAGCTCTGAATTTACTGTGGTGTGGCCATTGACTATCTGAATTTTTGATTTCAAGTGCGCTCTTGGGAGTCGTTTGAGCATCTGATTTTTAGACGTGATTTTCATGCCTTTTAGAGTATTTGAGGGAATCTTGGCAGATGAATTTCACAAAAGCCTTGGCTCCTTGGACAACTTTTCGAAGGCCTTATGATTCTAAAGAAATGGACACCAACTGATCTTGATTTGAATACCTGGAGAGCATTCTAGCTCAAAAAGAGCAAAAAGTGAAAAAATAGCCTTTTAACATTTTGAGGAAGATTTGAGATTTTACAGAGATTTGAGACCTCAAAACTCTTTTCTCAGACCTGGAGATTTGAAGCTAAGGTCGAGGCCGAGATATGGTGACTGACCTTTTTGAATTTAGAGATCGGATGAGTTTCTGAGAGCTTTGACAAGAGTCATTTATTGGTCAAGGTTATCACAGATTGAGAGATTGTTGTTGCCGTTCTCTAGCAGTGTCTGACCTATGATAAGTCTTTTGAAGAAAAGAGACTCAAGGGTGCATAGGATCTAAAATTACATCATTTGGACCACGGGAGAGGCTCCAGGGGTCATTCTCTGAGTAGAAAGGGTAAAAATGGTAATTTTTTGCCCGTGGGTAAGAAAAAGTAAAAATATGAATTCTTTGCCTAAGATGCTTCATGACTAGAAGGCTTATGTAGGCTGAGAGATTCAGTGGTCTGGATGACAGATGGTGAGTATTAAGCCTCGGAAGGTAGAAGGGCAAAATGGTAATTTTTTTCAACTATGATGCTTTATTAGAGAAAGGCTTATAGGAGGTGGAAAATTTACCAATGACATGAATAGAGTTTTAAAATGTGGACCCTCAAAGTCTTGTTGATGCTTTTGAGAGAGATTAGGGTTTGCTCTGAAATGGTGTTTTTCGGGCTGTAATAAGATTCTTTGACTGATTCATTCATGATTGGAACATCTAGGAAGACTTCTTCGGGAATGCCTAATCTCCTAGAGTCCAGGTTTGTTCTTCCTAAGCCAAGGGTGCTTAGAGTATGATGTCTAAAAACTGTTATACTGTCCTTATGCCACCACATGACCCGAGTCAAAATTTGGGTGCTGACAGATGCCCCTCTTTGGTATGTGTGGCTTTGCCGCATATAACAAAGAAGGAAGTACCCTAATTTTGACTTTGGAGAGACCATGTTTCTTCCTTGTATGTAACTCATGGATATTTGGGTGGGTAGTTTTTGAAATATAGAACAATTTTGGCTGACAAAACAATGATCGGCTGAACTTGTCCTTGACTTTGGATCAAGGTTTTGAAATGAGTTTGCTTTTGAAATGCCTTCTTGTGTTGAAGGCACACTCTTTCTGTGTTTTGTAAATTTCTTCATTCTGATTTTTGAAAATGGGTATTCACCAATAGAGGAGCCCTCTTTGTTTAGAAAACATGGGCTATCTATGAGTTATATGTAAGTAATTGACATTTTCTCTAGCTTCTTGCGTGTTACTATTAGCATATGCACTGCATCAAACACAACTGCTTGAAAACATTGCAGAAAACACTGCAAAAAATCGATCATGCAAAAGTTGTAAACACATGAACCATTTAGATGACTTCTACACTTATATTTACTTCTGGCTAGTTTAGTGATTTAATTTGTATAAGCTATTTGGAGTTTCTTACAAGATTTGTATGTTACCATGTTTAGCATTTGTTGTATTGATTGATCATTGATTTATTTGTGCAGTTGATTGCTCAAATATCTTTTTGTGACTGTCCTTGAGAGTTTTAATTGGACTCAACGAGGGGTGTTAGTGAAGCTCTCCCTGAAAAATCTATGGAAAATATATGTAGTCATGATTGAACACTGCTCAATTTTACATCAATCATGGTACATATGTGCTAAATATCACTTCTAAAAGCACGTGTGGCTTTACATCAGTCATGATACATAGTAGGATCGATCTACATCATTGCCTTTGTCTCACTTAGGCGACTGTTGTATTCTACAAGACTCACGAAGAGATTTTGAAAGCACTCTCTAGAAAAGCTATGGGACCTTGGAGGGTCAATGCTACATATCCATAAAGCAATGGCTACATAGGTATGGATTGATCTATGACAATATTTTCGTCATACTTAAACATTGCCAAGGTGGGGGGATGCACTAGGGAGAATTTATATTGAAAGCCTAGTTTTATCCTAGAGGGGACATGGATAGAAAATTTGAAAATTATTTTGATTTACCCCCAATTAAAATTCCAATTTTAAATGTTGCAATAATTCTTGAAATTTAGTGAACTTAGAAATATGCTTTAATTATTATAATTTCTAGTGCAATGTAATGATAATTTGTAATTTTAATCTTTCAATTACTTTAAATTCCTACTCAATTGTAAATGTGAAGGATCATATATAAAATGATAAACATGCCATGTAAAGATAGAGAGAAGAGATAATTCACACACAAGTAAACTCACAACACAATATTTATAGTGGTTTGGCACTCGGGCCTACATCCACTCTCAAAGCTCGCTACCGAGCTACTAAATTTTATTAAGATTGAATTGCATTGCAATCAAGGTTAAAGTTTCAAAACCTACTACTTGCAAAGCAAGTTCTACTCCCGGTGCTTCCGACATGAGAGGTCTATTCTCGATGTCTTCAGCTAGTATGGTCTACACTACCAGTGTCTCTGGCGGTAGTGCTATGGTCTACACCCGGTGTCTCCGACGGGTGCTAAGGTCTCAATATAAAATAAAATCAATACAAGTTACCTCTCTACGCTTGTGTATTACTTGTTGCATATGAAGGTGGTTGCTCCTTTATTGAGCTAGTGTGCCAATGTGTTCCACCAAGCTTCCAAGAGCGGCTCCTTCACCTTGCTTCCCTCTATTTATTCTTCCTATATAGAGTGTTGGGGAAGCACTTAAAGGCTCCTTGATCTTCAATCAATGCTCATAAGAGTGAGCCTTTGGTAGTTGGGAGGTGTAAATGCCTTAGCTCTCTCTTCTCTTTTGTGTTCAATGTGATTGTGTGTGTTAGAGAGCTCATTTGAGCTTCTTTCATACTTATAGGGGACGAGCACAGTTGTGCACCCTTGATATGGCATCTATCCCAATAGTAAAAAAATCGTAGACATTGAAATGTTATATTTTTTGAATTTCTGCGATAGTGGATCGATCTGGCATACCCAGATTGATTTAGTGTCTCAATCTGAGACACCCAAGCTTTATCGGATCGATAGGCTAAGTACAGATTGATTCGACACCATTTGGATTGATCCGATTCCCTTGTTTTTCTATCAATGAGCCCTGAACCTACTCCCACTCACTTAGGAATCTATGTAGATGGCATGGGTTAGTTCATAAGGCCATGTAAAGGGATTTTGTTCTTTTAATCCTAAGTCTACCATGTTTTATACCTTTACAAACCTTTCTTGAACTTGATGAACCTCGGGTCTTCAAGTCTTCGAACCTTGACAATCTTGGGAACGGATCATCATCGACTTCAAGTCTTTAAAGCTTGTCTTCCTTCTTGGAAACCAACCACTTGATTATTACAGACATGACTAAAATATGTAATGTGCTCATGCCATGCCTAATCTACTATTCCATGTATTTTACAAATTATGGAATTGACAATTTACATTAATAGGAGAGAGACGAAGAGAATGAGAGAGGGACAAAAGGAGGTAAAGGTTAAGAGGTAAGGGAGAGAGAGATTATCAAATTTAATCTTCAAGGAGGAACAGACTTCAAAACTCAGCTCGTCAACTTGGAACTTAGTTGAGTTGATTATGTTTTGTTGGACGCCAGATAGCAAAATTGAGTTGAGCATGGGCAAGTTTTCCTTCACCAAACCACTTGCATCCTCTATACAGTCTTGAGTGCTCGGATCCTCTACTGCAGCTTAAAATATGGCATTGTCCTGCAGATGACTACAGTGTACAACCTGTACCCCAAAAAAAATCAAATTCTGGTGAGTGATTTTCATTTTTGGGGTATACGTTGCACTGCAGCTAGACTTTAAGCTGCAATGGAGGATCCTGATTACAGCCTTGAATGCAACACCCATATTTATTTGTTCCTCGTGTCCCAACACCACAGGCTAACACATGCTGGTATTTTGAATTTGGTGCCTCTTTTCAATGGGGTGAAAATGTTCATTTGAACACTTTTTTTTTTTGTTTTAACCCTTAAACCCCACTTCTATGGGTACCTATTTTTTAATTTGAAAACTGTTTTTACAGTTTTAACCCTATACACCCCATCCTTTGTGTGTGGGGACACGGCAGGGGTGGGGGAAACAATATGTGTGTAGCAGATCCTTTCCCAATTTCAAACACTAAGGTCTGTCCGAGCGTATAGCTCTAATAACCTCCGTTTACTATTTGTAATTGGGGCAAGGATCTCATATTTGTTAGGGTAAATCAGTGTATTGCATGAACCACAAAAACACTGCAATCGTCTACTACAGCTTGAAGTATGGTAAAGTCTGACATCATCTATAGTGTGACATGTACCTCCAAAAAAGTGCAAAAAATAAATTTTGATTGGTCTTATCACTTTTTGATAGCTGATTTCTAATTTTTTTGGGGTAGGTGTGGCTCTGTGTATGATCCTGGACTTTATCACACTTCAAGCTGTACTAGATGATTTCAACTCCTTTTGTGGGTATTGTTTTGTCCTTCCATGTTTTTTTGTTGTTGGTTATTATTTAAGGCTGTCAATTAGGTCAAATAAGGCTGCACGAAGGGTTGGGTCAGTCCAAGCCCAGCCCGGCTCGCAATTTCTCCCAAAAAACCTTGTCTGAAGCTAGTCCCCCAGGCCTGAGATAAAAGCCTGAACATTTTGTTTGGGCCAAGCTCAAGCTTACCTCTGCCCAACCTGAGCCCGGTCCAAGGCCCAAACTTAAATATAAGAAAAACACAATAAATTGGGAATCAGATTATGCATTCTTTGGACTTTTATTAAATTTCGTTTACACCATTAAAATATTCTATTTTTACTAACTATTACATAAAACAATGGAAAGAGCTTAGATTAGCAATTAGGGCCCCACCTTTGTGGGAAATTAGGAATGCAAACATGCAAAGAAAAAAACTAAAGCTAAGCATAAACAAGTTCTAGGCAGGCCCAAGGTCTGATAAAATAGCACTTGAGCCTTAAAGTTAACAAAAATTTTGGGCCTGCCCCAGCCTGAACTTGTAATTATGTAGCGGGCTGAGCCTCGGGTCTACATAGCCCAGCCCGACCCCAAAACATGCCTACCCTTAGGGCCGATCTGACCTGAAGCCCAACATTTCCACGGAGCTTTTCTTTCCATAAGTATTTATTTTTTTATTAATTTTCCTTATTTATTTCATAAATATAGTTTTGAGGTTTCTGTAGACTTAAAAGTTTATTCTGAACTTACTGAACACTATTTTGTTTGATAGAAAGATCTACTATAGAACAGCAATGTCCAATATACCTGGAATCACCACCAATCCGAATCCAAATAAGTCGTTTGAGGTAATTGAGTTCTTCATCTCGATGCTTATTTAACACTAGAATATGTATATATGTTTGTACACTCTTCCAGTTTAATTAGCGTGAAGTGAAGTAGTGGTGACTCTTCATTCGTGAAATTTTTTGTTTATCACAGGTGGTACGCCCTCCAGCTGATTCTGTTTCTAGCCTTATTAGCTTTAGTCCCAATGGAAATTACCTTGTCGCTACTTTTTGGGATAACCAGGTTTGTTTGATCTTATATCTCCTCTTTCAAAATTCTCTCTTTATTCCTTTTCATTCTGAGTTGTTGTGCTATTTGAAGTTTAGGTGGTAAAATTTAAAAACCCATTTGTGTTCTGTTAATGAAAATTGCTAGATTAGATGTAAGGAGATGCATTTTGTATGTTTGTTCGTTCTTTTTTCTATCCTAGTCTTTTTAATTTTTTTTCCCTTCTTTTAATTCTTTCTTTGTTTTCGTTTGGTAGTTTTCTAGTTAATAAAAGCTTAATCGTGAACACCCATTTCATCTGTTTACAAAATTTGATAGGTTATAGATATGCCGAAAGCATCTACTAATCATGATCAGCCGCTAAGAAATAAACAATTTATAGGATTTACCAACCCAAGTTTTGTATTGCTGATTTTATGTATTGATATTATTATACATCTGTAGGTTTTATGCTCAACTTGGAAGGATGATGGAGCGATTGTGTTGCGATAAGCAAGTTCAGATGTGGCCATTGATGTATGGTGGCCAACTCATGACTGTTAATGTGGTCATCATATTTTGATAATAACATAAGTTACCAGCTGTTAATGTTTTCTAATGGTTTTGATAATCTATTCAGGTACTGGGATACTCGACAGTCCAATCCAGTGCGAACTCAGCAACTCCCTGATCGCTGCTATGCACTAGCAGTTCGTCATCCTCTGATAGTTGTTGGCACTGCTGATCAAAATTTATAGTTTTTAACTTGCAGAACCCTCAGGTATTGGTCTTGACTAATTAAATGTTCAATAATTGTTCAAAGATTAAATTCTTACATATAGTAGTACTGAGTGGTGTATGATTGGCAGATGTTTTCCAGTCTCATCTGAGAAAAAATTAGGATGACTTATTTTGATTTGTATGTTTCTCTTTGAATGTTACAGGCTCTAGTATCCAATCTTGAAGTGATCTACAGTTTTTCTTTTACCACTCTCTCCATGTCTTTTTCATATCGTGATATCTAGTTTCTCGACTCTTTCACTCTATATCTACACCGGGGCTCCTGCATTTTCATTTTGGTTATTCTTCATCTATTTATTTATTTTTTCTATTGGTAGTCTCTTGAGCAACTGGTTTAGGTTTCTCCCACTCGGGGGAGCCTCCAACTTAAGGGCTGCTGAACTGCAGAAGCTTTCTGCCATCAGAAAATGAGTTTATTTAGTCAAAATCGAAGTGCGCTGTTATGCTTTTGTGTTGTAAGATCTCTTATATATGAGATTTAAACTATGATAATATGATGGGCCTAGATGTTGCTATGTTGCCGTTGTGGAGTGATTTTGCTGATGTAAGCAAGTCATTTATGGTTTCTCAGCATATTTCATACACTTGATTGTGTGATACACAAAGTTGGAACCCCCAATACCACTGATATTGTGGCATGGGAGGGTTTTTTTTTTTTGGATAAATGTGGCATGGGAATTCTCAATGTTTCCCCATTATGCTTACTAATATCATGTGTGCCATAGTGCAGAAGGCTTAAGTGACAGTAAAGATCTAGTTCTTCAGTTTTCAATTGCTTTTATTTGTAGCATTTTCCAGTCTAATCATTGTTTATATATCAACTGTCCGAGTTTAAGAGAATCACTTCACCCCTGAAGTATCAAACAAGGTGTGTTGCCACATTTGCTGACCAGCAAGGTTTCTTGGTAAATACTTATATTTTTTACATTTGTGTTTATTTATTTATTGTTTGCTTTCTTGCTCATTTATTTATGTATTTTATAAATTTCCACTTCATGGGTTTGGGTAGGCAACAAAAGTTTCTGTAGGAAGTAAGCTTTTGTACTTACAACTGTATCTTGGGTCATGCAACTATGTAGTTTGGGTACCTCTCAACAGACCAACGATGTTGATTCTGTCATTTGATAATTTCAAGGAGCAGTAGGGATGGGTCAGAAGAGACCCCCCTTCCCCAGTTATTATTTTAGATTCAATGAATATTTTCATTATTATACCATTACTTAGATATCCCTAGATGACATGTAATAGGAACCAGATTGTTTGGAATTGTTAGTAGTTATAACCAGGGGTGGGATGTTATTTTCTTGCCACAATAAAGTTAGTATGCTTTCGAAATGTAATGCTGGAAAATCTTGATACAAATACCTCATTTTAAGGATGACTAAATTTTTTGTTTTCTTGGTTCAAATATTTTGTCAAGTATTGTAGCCATTTATATCAGTTATGTGGATATATTCTTTACCCAAATAAGATTGACTGAAGCTGTTTGTAAGACAATTGAAGGTGTTGGCTTACTGTTCTCCAATACTTCCATGCAAATTTTCTTGGCCTGGTGTTCTTGCTGGCTCAAAGTTAACTCACGAGGGGAGGACAATCTGGGAGATGTTCATAAGGTACTTGAAAAGGGGTTGGTGCGATAGGAGTTTGGGCATTTGTTCTTTCCTGATTTAGGCAGATTCATATTGGACAGGAGAATCTCAAACAATGTGTGATCATCTTCTAGATGTGACTGAAGTCAGGAACATCTCTCTCTCTAATATTTTGGTCCAATGACAGATGTTAGATACATTGGAACTCATGCAACTTATTCTTCATTTTTCATTGCCTGCTTTATTGGATAGACATAGGACAATGTTAACATTATATTAGGAGGTCTGGCATTTTAACTTTTAAGGGGAGGGAAATTTGAGGTGTTGCTATCAAAACCAAATTTTTACTAAGCTAGATGTTTCTAGCGTATCAGATATCAATAATTTTGCTTCTTTTCATTCTGAAAATCTAGGGAAAATGTTGACTTTCTTTTATGGAATTTTTGTGTATTTCTATTACAATTTTCAAGTCAGTTGGCTTTGTTTTCAACTTGTGCTCCATCAGCTGTGTTCATCTATTCCAGTGTTAAAGGCATTTGGGAAATGCAATGCTTGAGGAAGACCTGGACAATATTCATGAAAAAGTTAACGAGCTTAGACATTTCTTGTCCATGTCCTTCTGGGAGATAAAGAGATAAAGGGTTTCTTTTAAAGATGTGGCGTCAAGGCTATTAGGTGATTAACATCTGAATATTCATCTTTCTTGTGGATTTTATTTAATTTTTAATCCTTAATAAATGTGGCTGGCAAGACTAAATAGGACAGTGGTAACAAACAAAATAAAGAAGTCAAAGGATATAGGCAACAAATGCATATGAGAAGGAAAACCTACTAGATTTGTATTTATTGTAACAAAAGGGATACATCAGAAGAGACATACATGGTGCATTTGCAAGGAAATTCTTGATCTTTCATTGTTATGTTGTCCACGTGCTGTGGTCATCTATCTTTGGTTCAACCTGGATTGAGTCATACCAGCATTGATGGAGTCTTCGATTTGGCTATGGAATATGGGGTTGGGGAGGTTTCTTAGCAATAGGGATTGGGTGGTTTGGAAGTGCATTCCTTTTGCTCTTTACTGGGGTATTTGGTGAGAATGAAATGTTAGAATTTTTTAAGACTGTGTGTCACCTATTTCAGTATTCGAGATAGATTGTGGTCTACTGTTTTTTGTTGGGTATCTATCGACCCTTCCTTTTATGGGATCAAGTATCGCAATTGTGTGTTTGATTGGGAGCATCTTGTATTTGAAGGGAGGTAGATCCTTTTCTTTTGTTGCGGCTGGTTTGTCTCTCTCATGCATTCCATCCTTTTATGCTTTTTGTTTGTTTTTTTAGGCTGCATTTGGTAGCCTCATGTAATGTAATCATTTCATTTGAGTTTCCCAAGGCTTTTGTAGCCACAATGGGATGGTTTGTAATGAACTCGTTCAAATTTGCTCTGATTTGTGTTTGATAACATTAATCATTTCATTTTATAGAAAAACCTAAGATGACTTCATTTATAATTGCAGTTAACAAATCAGTATAAATTTGAAAGAGTTCATTAGGAAACCATCATTTCATGGCTACAAATGCCTTGAGAAACTCAAATTAAATGATTACATTACAGGTGGCTTGCAAACAGGCTATTAATGAATTACTTTATTTATCCAAAAAAAAGATAAAAACTTTTTTATTGTTCCACAAAAAAAGGGGGGAAATATAGGAAAAATCAAGTAGAGAAAAATTGTGCAATAAAAAATAGGGGAACATAAAAGTAAAACTAAAAGAAAGAAAGAAACAGAAACCAGGAGTGTTTGGTGTGTTTGCATGAAAATCCTATTACAAAAGCCACAGGAATAACAAAAGGG
>JAOXJP010047197.1:0-16169 GCA_025762735.1 Platanus orientalis
GAAGTATCCACGCCCCCTTATGCCGTTTTCACAGTTCTCACAAGATTTGTTTTCACCTAGATTTTTTTCCAATTTATTCATATTCAATGAAAATGCCCTTACATGAGTTATCGCCTTTTAACATGAGATTTAGATAACTCGACACCACCTTGTATTGGCATGATTTCCTCCAGATACCAATTCGGTAGCAAAAATGACAAGGGAAGATTGTGTCCGCTTCTCCCTTATACACTAACCTCTAGGGATCAAGGGGGCGAACACATTAGCGCCGAAAGTGATTTACATTTTTTGGTGGGGCGTGTAAATTACTTTGTCCCACCCCCTTGGCACCAGTGGAGATAGCGTACAATGGGGGATGCAGACATAATCCTCTTTTAAAAATGACATATCATGTGAGGGTACCCTCACTTAATCAAGACCCATAAAATATAGAAAATAAAAAATAACTTATCTTGCTAGCAAATCACGAGGGACTTCGAAGATATGGGTATCTTACAAATGACAGCTCAAATGGGGTTTCATGTATTTATATCACCCTCTCATGTAACAATTTCAACAAAATTAGCCACATAAACTCTTTCCTGCAATTTTTTTTTTTTTGGGCCCTTGTTTGATTTGACTCCACTTAACGCTAATTGTAGCCAAGCGTGTAATCGATGTGGATGGCTTAATAAAAGGTTACCTACCATCCTTGTATCAACACATGCCAAAAGGTGGACAATAAATGAAATCATACTTCATTTAAAACAAAGAAAATAAGGCATGTTAACAAAGAGCAAGAGTGAAGATGTTTATGCAAGATAGCTTAACCATCAATCAAGGAGGTTTGATATTGATCACAATCGTGCAACATTAATTGGATAAAAAGGTTAACATGACTTTATATGAGCTAAGGACTTCTATGACACTGGTTGCACGTTTTTGTAGGACAAGTAACTAAGCAATGTTTAAAACTCCCAGACCCAGCAACACAAGCAATTGACGTGATCCATTCAAAATCTGTCTATAATTTGATCAAATCATCTCTAGAAAAACATGGTTTTAACCCAAGAACTTGATCAAATGATTCAGAAAATTCAAAACGCGCATAAGATTAGATGAATGAACTCGTCACAATATTTCTTTTACCTTTTTTTAGGGGCATATATATTGTCCTGAGTATTCTCTCTTGCAAACCCTAAGCCTCAATCCCTTGCAAGTCTTGTGGTTATGGTCTCCCACCAACCAACTTAAGTCATTGCCATTACCATTGCTTGAAGCTCAATCTCAGTAACTTGTTGATCTTCTCATTATTATTATTATTATTATTATTATCATCATCATCATAATCATGGTCTTGATCCTAACAAGATATATGAGAGATTTAATTGTAGGTCATCTTTTTTTTTTTTTTTCTGTAAAATGTTATGTAATTAAGTGAGTTACATTAAAAGGCTTTGAGGACATGGTCAGCTGTATTAGTAAGGCAACATGGTATATGTTAATTTAATTAGATCAAGGGACAGGATAGATTGTGATTAGTAAGTGTTTTGGAGAGGGTTTATTGTGATGTGTGTTGTATGCATAGAGATATGGATCAAAATAAACAAGACCTATTGTGATTACTACCATTGCATCTACAAAAGAGTCCCATGAGATATGGATCTCAATTAAATGAGTTTTGTTTTTTTTTTTTTGTTCACCATATATATTTACATGTTTATTTTTTAGTTATAATATTTTTCCTAAGAAGGTAATGTTATTTTTCATCTTAAATTTTCTCTAAGCATATATGAATTTTACTATCTTTCACAATTGATGACGAAGTCCAAAGTTAGTTATTTGGTTCAATGGTAACGACTTAGGTTGTTAATATGAAAACGCAGGTTCTAGTATGGTGAGTAACCGCTTTATGTAAAACAATCAAAGATTAAATTTGTTTTCTATCCATCCCTCCAACACTCTTCAATTACAAGAAAGACACTAGGTAATGACCTTTTTTCTTTGTTTTTTAATTGAGGACGAAGTCCAAATGTTCAATTATGAATAACGTTTTTATAAGAATCTTAATTTGGACTTTTTCGATTTATGACGAATCAATTGATTTACATAACTTTAATACGTTAATAACTGTTTAGGTTATTTGGTTTTTAAAATAACTCTCACATATTTGATATGATTTTGAATCAGAATTAGAGCGCATATTATTTGTTTGTTTATTTTAATTGGATTCTTTTTTACAAATTTTGTTTTTTTTATCTATTTTAATTTTAAATATTTTCTTATTGACTTGCCAATTATCTTATTGGGTCACCAATCAACATATATTCGCAAGATTTTGGGAAAGTTGGTTAAACACTAGTTATGGGCGTTTAAAGCATGTCTGAAGCACCCAATGAGTTTCACCCTTAACAAAAATGATATACATATGGTAAACTATCTTTATGATATATTCAACATGTACCATAAAAAGCTTCCACATGTTCATAATTTAGATAAAGAATCAGGATTTTAAATGTAGTATACTAATATTAAGAGCGAATACAATAAATACAAAGTGAAGATTGCATAGACAATTTGTACAAATGAGTCACCATTATTCTAAAATTAAGTGAATATTAATGGTTTTTGTCTCAAAGATAATTTAATTTTTATGTGTTGTAACGTACAACTGACTATCATGAAATTATTATTTTTTTGGATTCAATGGTTAATATTTTACACAATTTGTAAAAAAAAAAAAAAACCTTTCATTAAAAAAAAAATTAAAGAAAATATTGGCATACTTCTCAAGAATAAGTCTTATTGAAAGGTCATAACTATCGGGTGATCTTCATAATCCATGACACAATGCACATAGTATAATTTTTTGTGTTATTATGTGTATTAGATTTAAATGAGTTTTTGTCTCTCTAATAACAAACCATTGTTGATGAAGAAGGAAAGATGCCTAAAGCTTTAAGAGTATGAAGAGTTCTGGAGATGCTCTAGACCTTGTCTTCTACTTTGGCCTTCTTGCTTGAAGTCTTCTAAAAAAAGGTCCCCAACTTAGGTAAATGGGGTGTATTTGCAAATATATTGGTGGAATCTAGTTTAACACTTGATTGGGTACTAATTGGATTAACTTACCATTTTAATCCTAGTGATTAGTAGCAATTTCCCCATCTAGAGAGAAGGCAATTTATGGAATTTTGTATTTCATTATTGGTTAATCTTTTCTTGTTTGTTTTGAGGAGTATCTAAATTGGAATTTATTTATATTTTCATTCATGTGTGTCCCATGTAGGCTAGATTTGGAGCCTACTAATGGTTTAAGACAAGCTTAGTTGTCCATGGGTTATTGTTTAAAACCCCAAACCTAGACCCAATGGACTTGTCCATGTAATTGGGCCTAATTTGTAAGTATAAGGCTCATGCATGACTTTTGGTTATTTTGTGTACATTTTTTAAAGGTTAGGCCCTTATTTGTAATTAATGCAAATTTTTGGTGCTTACAATGGCCTGAACCTAAACCCAACTTGACCTTCTATAAGCTTGAAACCTTTGTCCAAGCAAAACATGAGCTTGAAAATGCCAACCTTAAGTCAATCAACTATTGTTGAGGTTAACTGAAGATGCATCTTTACTAATGTCATAGGACCATCATATATATCATGCAAACGAACCTAAAAAATTTATAATTAGCGGGGAAAGTTTTCCACTTGGTGTCATAAACTCATTATGCACTGCACACTATAAACCATCAATATAACACAATAATATAAAAAAACTTTGTTTATGGGATAAGTTTAAGAGGTGAGCCGGCCAATATATTTATATATGACCATGAATCTTCCATGTGATAGCTTTGCTGATAGCACAAAAGGGCTTCACATGTTGACCGCATCACCATCTATACATGTAAATTTTAGCCCAAGAATACTTGGTCACATGGTAAAAAAATATACTTCTTTTATAGGTATTTTTAATTAAAATTTTGAAAATTTAATAAGTGATATTATAAGTAGAAAAATCTAAAACATTATGGGACACATGACAAAGGTGAACTAGTGTAACACCTCGTACCCAAATTAGGTAAGTGAGGATCTAAACTCGACACTGTATGTTTGATTTGAACCATTGGTGATTGTGAGTAAGAGGGTCGCCCTCGATGCCCAATAAATCTAAACATAACTTAGAATGGACTGGAAGAACCTTAAACCACTTGAATTGGACTTTGGAGACCCAAGATATAGAAAAAAACCAGAAAAATTCAAAGAGACCCAAGTATAACCGATCACAAGATTTGTAACCGATCACAATCATGGTCATTCACAAGTCTCGTGACCGATCACGAGATCTTTAGTGGTGGCCGATCATGAACACAGGTCACACTATTTGGGTGATTGCTCGGACTTGCCCTTGATTGATCACGAAAACCCCATGACCGATCACAAGATTTGTGACTGATCACAAATTCCTGACAGATCACAACTCAAAAATCGAGAAAAATTGTAAATATGTACAAAAATGATGTGTCATGACTTCATTTAACCCCCACACAGATGAGATCACATTTTAGACTAATTAAAAACCTTATTATACCTCATTTAGGTCTATTAGTCATTTAGAACATAGAAAGGAAGAGAAAGAGAATTAGGAGACTTAATAGAAAGGAGAGGAGATTCATCTTCTCCAAACTTGGATATGTTGCTTAAACCTAGATCTAGCTTAAAATAAGTTTCAATTACTATTGCTTACCTTATATTGTGGTTCTAACCAATGAATAATTTATTTTCTCATAGAGGAAGTAAGAATTTATGAAGACAATGTGGTTTTGGAGGATGATTCCCTTTAAAACAAAGAATATAAGGTTCGGGTGAGTGGATATACATTTTATGCTCACTTTCCTTTCATTGGATCTTAGATTTGTTGTTTGTTAGTTATGTTTTGGTGGATTCATCTCTATTTCCTTTGAGAATATTGATTTCTTAGTGAAGGATCATAGCTTCTTGATGTGAGAATGTTAGTAACTTCCTTATTGTTTTCCATGATTTCTTGGGTTATAGAGTTGTGTTCTTGTGGATTGAACTTTGTGTAATGGTTTTGATGGTCTCTAATCTATGTAAAGAAGTTTTTAAGCTTGATTTACATGGGTTATAGGGATTGGAAGGGTCCCTGTGGTAAAGATTGGGTTTTCCCCTTTGATTTCCTTTGAGTTCCTTAATTCTTGTACTCTACATGTTTGATAAAATGTCTTTTACTATTTTCCCTTACTATTTATATGTCTTTTGGATGTCTTTGGATTTCTTGCATGAGTTTATTGTTTTCTTTGGTGAATTCCTTCAAATTCATGTTGGCTTATAACAATTTATGTAATTATATTGATCCCTATGTTAGGATCTTAGAATTCATGTCATGACCCGAATCCGCGGGCTGTGTAGTGGACCGAGTTAGGATCTATGATATGGGAATGAGACTCCCCGAATTCGTTTCTCATAGTGGAGAGACCAACAAACGCGGAGTGAATCATTAACCCTCTTACCTAATTACATCATTTCCCATATAAATAGGCTAACCTACTAATTTTTACATCCCTTCAAATTCATTTAACAATCACATCCTAGTAGGATAAATAAAATAACAATCATGATCCAAATACATACAACATAAAATAATATGATAACATCAATATCAAACATCCTAAAATTCAACCATAAGGGCCTCAACATGCCCATAAAAGAGTATATACAAATCTCTACCTAAGGCATATCCAAAATATTGAACTAAAATACATTCTTATCAAGTAAACTAAAAATAAAAGGAATGTTACATCCTCGGGCCTAAAAGCCCCTCCATCATCTCACCTTGTTGCATCCTGAGCAACCTCTACAAACATTTGTTCTCCAAGACTTCATTTGCGGGTGTTGTCAATTGGGGTAAGCTTGATGGGCTTAGTAGGAGGGTAGACAGTTATACAACATTAAAAGAGGTCAAAGATAATCACAGTAGCAAATAGGAAGAATCAAGGTATAGTAAGGAATCAAAGCAGAAATGAGAGTATATCAAGTTTACGAAACATGTATCCTTACTATGATTCGAGTATGTATATGTCACAAGATAACCACAAAAATATCCAAAGTAGATCAAACTGAATCATGCATATGTTACATGCTAAATGTCATATGTTAGTACTATATGCACATGTCTAATAATATATGTGCTACATGCAAAACACAATAGTGTCTCCATCACATAGCATATCTAAATGTAAATAAACCATGAAAGGTCTCTGATAAAGAATATCATATATAAGCCACATAAGGTCTCTGACAAAGCATATCATATATTTATATGACCCGGTGATTAGGCACCTGTACCTGTAAAGGCTCATATTAGCCCACCAAAATCTCTCAGGGCATCAAAGTTGTGCCCCATATTATTCCCCTAGGCCAGGGTAGTCTGCTAAAATTCCCTCGGACAAAGGTGTTGTCCCATATGATTCCCCCGGACAAGGGTAGTCCCATATGTTTCCCCTAAACCAGGATAGTTCCATATTATTTCCCTGGACCAAGGTAGTCCCATATTATTCCCCGGACCAAGGTAGTCTCATATTATTCTTGAAGACAAGGGTGCCAAACAACTCTGTTGGTCAAAAAAGCGATAAATTAAACTCATGTTTTTATAAAGTAATGCAGTCACTACATAAGTATGTCATTTGTAAAAATATCTACATATTCTATCTTGTGAAGAGTTCAAAGAAAAAAGTAGTAAATCACATGAAATGGGTCAAATGCCAATATGTAACTGAAGGTGCTTGGCCCATAACTAGGGACATAAAGTATGCTCATGGATGTAAAATCATTTTATGCCAACTTTCATATAGATTAAAAACCAAGTATCTCAAATCCTTTAAAAACTTAGGTAAAAATTACAAGTAAAGTGCCTCATAAAAATCCTAGAGTAAACCATGTCAATGTCAACATGCTCATGCCACTAAGAGCTATCACATAATGCAAAGAGTAATGTAGCCACATGAGGATCAATAAAATTAACACAATTCATCATGGTTTAACATGAATTGAATGGAATCTATCACAGAGAGTAATGGACTAACATAGAAAGTCAATAGGCATGATTAATATACATAAATCATGGATAATAAATCATGTCATTTCATCAAGTAAGTGGGGAGCAAACATTTAGGGGGTTTCAAGAGAAATCAAGGAAATGAACAAAGATTCACCACAAGGAACTTTCTACTCCCTCCAAATCATGAAAATCTAACTCCATAAATTTTCCAACAATTTTAGAGATTACCAAACGCAATGAAGTAAAACAATACCACCATATGGTTAACTCAAAATTTCAAGAACACATAACAATAGGGTTAAATAACCATTCAATCATACTTACATTCAAGGATCTAGAATCCACATAAGGAAATCAACATTCTCATGGGGTTTGAATATAGATTCACCAAAGCAAAAGTCATCCTTAACAAATCCAAGGTTCTAGGAAAATGGAGATCATGTATATAGAGCTCATCCATTCACTAAACTAATTTTCATTGAGATTAATCAACAAAATTTAGCAAACATAAAATAGAAGCACATATCTAAGAACCTAGAAAGGAAAATGTAAGCATAAATTACATATACACTCACAAACCATTCTCATAGAGATTGAATCCATAAATATTTGCAAACATAAAATGGAATCATAATTTCTATGAATTTAGAAAATGAAATGTGTGTGTAAAATGCATATCCACTCACAAATCTATCAATCATTGCTTTCAAGTGGGAGATCCTTATCCACAATACCCTTCCCCTTGTAGTTTCTTCTTTCCTTTAAAATCAAGCTACAAAACCAAGATTAAAACCCATAATTAGCAACTTACCAAGCTTGTAGAGAAGAATAATTTTTCTTCTCCCAAGTATTTCCCAAACTTGCCTCTTTCTCCCCAAACAAAAAATGCTATACAAATGGTAAACTATGTATACATATGGTAAATTATCTTTATGATATATTCAACATGTACCATTAAAAGCTTCCACATGTTCATAATTTAGATAAAGAATCAAGATTTTAAATGTAGTATACTAATAGAAAAAGAAAATACAATACAAAGTGAAGATTGCATAGATAAGTTGTACCAATGAGTCACCATTATTCTAAAATTGAGCGAATATTAATGGTTTTTTCTCAAAGATAGTTTAATTTTTATATGTTATGACGTACAACTAACTATCATGAAATTATTATTTTTCTGGACTTAATGGTTAATATTTTACACAATTTGTAAAAAAAAATAGTTATATATTAACACTATCCCCCCCAAAAGAAGAAATAAATAATGATTTTGCACAAAAGTATGAAATCATCCAAAATCTTTCTCTTAGGTCACATAAACCCTAAATGAGGCAAAAAGAGATTTTATGGGTGTTTTCTAGGGTTTTCCCACTAAAAAACACAACTCACGTGTGATCCCATGCGAAATATGGGTCATACACGCCTATCGGATTGATCAGAAGGTGCCCGATTGATCGGCCATCTCTCCTCAATCGATCAAGACACCCCTTCGATCGATCAAGTGTCCCCTCGATCAATATATCGGTCCTAGTGCCTGAGCCTCAAACTCCCAGATTTTGACCTTTCACACTAATTTGGCCATAACTTCCTCGATACACATCTGTTTCGATCACCGTTTGTTTTGTTGGAAAGTTGACTCAATGAACTTTCCATTGGTACATGGTTTGTACTCTAATTCACTCAGAATTGGTGTCGGTAGTCCCACAAAGTCACCTCAAATACGTAATTATAACTTTCAAACTTGATAGGTTCAAGGCCCAACTTGGGTATTACATTTCTAACTTTGTCCAATGGGTTCCACTCTATGGGCTATTTAAATTATGTGAAATGACAATTTTATCCTTATAAGGTAAAATTACCAATTTTCTCTTAAATCATAACACCCTGTGTGTCGTAACACCCTAGCACAGGGTGTTACGATTCATGTGGAATACATTGGGCTTTTCATCCATTAGAAATGTTTGGTGGCATGAGCATGTTAATTCTATCATGATTTATCTTACACTTACATGGAGTTTCTTACTTGGGTTTTTTATGTGATTTATGAGACATTGAGTCACTTAATTTTACCACCATTGGCATGTTAGTCTTGGATCATTCATGAGTTAGGACTTATGAATATTTTTCATATATGGCATACATATGTAGTTGATATATACTATACATGAGCATGGTTTTAGTATCATATTTGGAAACAGGGTTTTGACATGTTATATCCTAAGTGGGTTAGCCTTTATGACTTCAGGGACCTAACTGTTGGGTCACATCAATTGGTGAAGATAACACTAGTTATCTGAGGATTTTTATATGTATACAATCTTTATGACTACAAAGACCCTTATGTGGGTTAGCCTTTATAGAGTCAAGTTCCCAATCATCGGGTCACATTAGTTGGCAAAGATGGCACTAGTTTCTCAAAGATTTCTACATATATATGTTAGCCCTTATGTCTTTAAGTACCCAATCACCGATCACATCAATTGGCGAAGATGGCACTAGTTGCCCAAAGATTTCTATATGGTTACGGTCTTTATGATTGAGAAGACCCTTATAAGGGTTGGCTAGATGTAGCTCTGGAGATCCCTTTATGGGTTAGCCTTTATGGCTTCAGATACCAAATCACTAGGTCACATCAATTGATGAAGATGGCCGCAGTGCCCCCAGCCTTTATGACTTTATGTACCTAATCACCATGACACGTCAATAGGTGAAGACGACCCTAGAGTCCCAACATATAGCATTGGATTTGTCGAAGACCCTACATGGGTTATATGGTTTTGTATTCAAATTTGGTTTTATTAAGAAACTTCATAGTTTTATTAGTATTTGGTAATAGTTTGGTATCTGAACCATCGTGGGTTTTAGCACATGACATGTAGTATACTTTCTTACTCTACATGCATTTATTCATTTATGTATTATATGGTAGTTGGTACCTGGCATATAGCATGTGGCTTTAATACATGCATGTTTTGATATTGTCTTAGTTTTGATTCTTGTTTAGTTATTTTAGAGCATGAATATACTTAATTTTAGTAAAGATAAATGCATATTATTGTTGATGCATGAATTTACATACTCTACTTCTCTCCTCTATTTTAGATCACCATATCTATTACTATATCTACTTTGCTTCCTTTTAGGTTCAAATGAAGGCTTGTGTGTGATATAATGCAAAACCTGCCTTACAAGTTCATATATGGGCTTATGACGACACTATGAGATATGAATTCAACAATCTAAGCCATGTGTGAGTAAAAGATAATAACTAAAGATGGCTTAAGAGTGATAAGTTTTGTTTGTGAAAATCTAAAGATCTTAAGTGTAAAAAGAAATTAGAATGTAAGAATGTTTGAAGATCCTTTCAGGATTTCATGTGAAAAGAAAGTTTTGAATAATCATAAGCATATGAATGAAAAAGAAAAGTTAAAAATTATGAAAATAAGGCAAGTATGTGAACCTTAGGTATTCAACTAAGACTTATGTGTGATAATGTGTGTTTGTATGAAGTAAAAAATAAGATAAATTATGTTGTTCTTTAAGTATCTGCATATGAAAGTTTTGATTTCAGTAAATGAATGTAAGTTTTGTTTGAAAGGTTAAATTCAATTTTTAGCAAAGTATATTTTAGAAAAGTGTTTTGAAAAATAAAAGTTTTACAAAATTCATGTTAAGTCTTGGTCATATTTCTAGTGTGTTTTGTATTGTTATTTGCAAGTCATGGACTGACCCATGTGCATTTTTTATCAAATTAATATGCTTTACAGGTGATATCCAGTATAGAAAATGAAGACACGATATGTGATGAGGAGCTTCCATTGGAGGATTTAGTTTATATTTTATGTTTAGACTTTATTTCAGACTTTGATGCTTAGTTAGTAGTGTTTATTTCAGTTTCAGTTTTCTGTAGATCCTTATAAGGGAGATGTTAGTTTACTTTGAGTTTATGAACCCATAAATTTGTATTTTATTTTGTTTTATGGATCATGAGTTTTGTTTTTAACATGGTTTATGAAAATTAATATTTGAAAGATTGAGGATTTGAATATGAATAAGGTTTAGATTTCCTTTCACTATACTAATGTGAGATTAGATGTGTGATTCTGATGCAATAACAATATGAGAAAAGCTTTCATAAATGCATAATGATTGTGTAAAAAAGTGAAAAATTTACAAAGCCCTTTAATAATGCTCCACTGGGAATGGTCTTGAACATGTATAAATAAGATGAGTGTTAAAAAATTAACACCTCAGAGTCTCGTTTGGGGATTGGATTTCGGGGCGTTATAAGACGTGTTGTTGATACTATTCATGTCCACCTAATAACCATTTAATATGTTTTTAGCTTTACTAAATATCAATTTGATGTTAAATTCATTTAATCAATGGTCTAGTTTAGTTGCCTTGAATTGTATAGAAAAGAAAAGAATAGAATATAAAAGAAAATCCCACAAGAAAAGGAAAGAAAAGAATCATAATAAAAAAACCAACTTTTCATGACAACTAGACAGCTTTAAAATGGTTTTTAAGGAAAAATTGTCACGAGAAAACTTTTTCATGGCAACCAAATTGGGCCAATAAGAATTTTGAGCTTTAGCCATTACAAGACCTAACCCACCACTCGAGCAATCCTAATTGATGAGCTTATGCTCTATATTGATAGTATCTAAACTAAGTGGTAACATTAAAAGAAATGATGGAAGAACTTGGTACACTTGCCCTGATTTATCTTATACACACACATACATACATACATACATACATATGTATGTATGTAAATTACTGTGACATGTTTTTTTTAAAAAATTTTGAGTTAAGAAAAATTTAAAAATAAAAGCCGACTATTATTTCAAACAAAAATTTAATGAAGCAGGAACAACAAGACATTTCATAGAGACTTTCAGCACCCAAATTTTGATTCGGGTTATCTAATGGAATGAATAAGCACATCAAAGCCGTATTTTGAATTAGACCTCAAGCAAACCCAATTTAGGGAGATCAAGTCTGGACTCTAGGATGTTAGACATCCATTGTGAAGTCTTCCCCGGATATTTCGGTCCCAAAAAGTCATCATCTATATCATGTTATATATAGTGTCATCTCAAAGACCAGTCAAAATACACCTTTTCTGGTTAAACCCAAATTCTTTGAGAAACATTAGTAGGACTATGAGGGTCCACATTCAAGACTACAATCTCATTACCTTCAACATTCTCCAACCTCCGTAAGCCTTCTCCCAACAAAGCATCATAGGCGAAAAAATTACATTTTACCCTTTTGCCTTTAAAACAATCACCTAGACCCTCAAGAAATATCTGAAGCTTCTCTCGTCACCTAAATGATGTCACGTTAGATTGTGCACACTTCAATTTTAACTCTCTTCAAAGAATAATCTTCAAAACAAATCTTATTCGAATTTGGTTGTGGACATTGGGGTTTCGACCTCTGCATTCTTAGTATACGGTGTCTCTGGGGTCTCCTTTTCGGGTTTGTAAAAGTGGCTAACCTAGGAGTTAGGCTTTTTCAGGAGTCACCACCAACTCGGGTTTACTGATAGAGTTAGACATCGACTTCCTCTTTAAAAGAAAGGAAGTTTTGACCTAAAGGTCTAAGGGTTAACTCCTTGTACTAATTTTGTTTTCAAAGAAAATGGGTAAGTCGTTTTGTTCCAATTGAAAAAGATGTTAGGTACCCTAATTACCCACATTTTTAAGGTGGCTTCTTGTAATCATACACGTCGTTAATTGCCATAAATGTATGTATCAAAGGAGAATAAAAATAAATTTTATTTATTTATTATATATGTATGATGCCTAAATTTGTTTTAGTGCTTGAATTTAAATACGCTTGAATTTTAATTGTTGTTAAAATCCAAGCATTAGTTGTAGGAAGAATCCAACAACCTACCTTTTAGGGTTTGACCCTCTTTTGAGCATTCCACTGTTATGTGGCTCTGTAGAGAGGTGGGGGACCTCTTTGTGGTTACATCATATTAATATATGGCTTTAGACCTGCGGACATCGGCGTTCAGGAGGGGTTCGGATTCCCCTGCCCGCTCGTGGTTTTCAGGCCCACTCTTCGACGCGTGATGCCGGTGCGTGAAAGGTTGCTAACCCTTTTACAGGAGGGTTAGGCTTTTCTTGGAGTCACCACCAACTCGGGGTTAACCGATGGAATTGGACATCAGTTGTCCTCTTTGGGTGAAGAGGAGAAGTTTAGACCCAGAGGTCCAGGGGTTTGACTCTTAGTACTGGTCTGAGTTCCTGAGATTAAGGGTAAGTTGTTTAGTTGCATTTGGGGAAGGTGTTAGGCACCCCAAATACCCACCTTTTGAGGGCGGCTTCTCTCATTCATACATGTTTTAAATTATGCTAAAGTTCATGCTTTGTTAAATGTAAAGTTTATTAGTCTAGACCACTCCTATGGTGTGATCATTATAGTTGCACCTGAGACATAGTCTCAAGCTACCTACATACCCGATCTTATGGTTCATGTGTTCCTAGGGTTTTGTCGGGATCAAACTGTATGTAGTTCTAGGATTTTGTTGTGTGTACGAATCTCGGTAGTCATGTATGTTTGACTATGAGAGTGATGTAGGGTAGATTCATTTCAGATTGTTTGTATACTTACAAAGTACTTCATGTTGCTACAAAATGTAGACAAGTTAACTAAATGGGGGCCAGGACTATGTTGTACCAATGTGCATGGTTTTGAGAAACTAATTGGGCTATGGCCAAGTCTTAGGGTCTTTGGGTCGCGAAGCATTATGACATGACCTTAAGGTAAGGTGAATACCGTAAAAGGTTGGGACATGTTGAAATGTAGTGAGAGGGTAGGTTGACTTGACCTAGTCGCATTGACATAGCAGCCACGACTCAAGCATTGTCTCTCAGGTAAAGTTTGGGTATCTGATACATTTGGAAATTACGAGTATATAATCAATGGTACAGTGATACTTGGGAAAGCTGAAAAAGATAGTTGTAATGAAGGGATTCCTAGATTATGTCTATGGAATGGATTGGTTTGAAGATGGGTTTCATTTGACCCTCACAAGCCTAACACCTGAAATTCATCCTGACGCCTGTAAACAGGGCCCACAGAGGTACCTAAGCACGTGAATGAATTCCAAGATGTTAGTCGCCTGTGTATAGGCTTTAGAGAAGGTTAGGGTCTTCATTAGAGTGGGTCTTCAATCCCAACACCTGAATTTCCCCAATGCCTACATTTCTTGTCAACACCTGAACTTTAACTGATTAAAAATCAAGTGTTAGGTTTAGACACTCTGTACTCCGAAGGGCATATCTCTCTCCATAAAATTCTAACTTGAACGTGGTTAATCAATTTAGAAAGCTGAGAGAGAGATATTTCCAACCATATATGATAAGGCTATACTTTCCTAACACCTATTTATTTAACTGACGCCTATTTCTGCTATCAATGCCTGTTTTTTAATTCATTAAAAAAACAAGCGTTAGGTTGAACAGTCTGTGTTTCGGAGGACATATCTCTCTACAAAAAATTCTAATTTGAGTGTGGTTGGTCAATTTGAAAAGCTGAGAGAGAGATATTTTCAACCATATATAATAAGCCAATACGATCTAACGCTTGATTGTCCATACGCCTATTTTTCTGTGTTCTACAGGGCATATATCTCTCTAGAAAACTCTGATTTGAGTGTGTTTGGTGAATTTGGAATGCTAAAAGAGAGATCTTTC
Organism: Platanus orientalis; assembly: GCA_025762735.1. Classification (NCBI taxonomy): domain Eukaryota; kingdom Viridiplantae; phylum Streptophyta; class Magnoliopsida; order Proteales; family Platanaceae; genus Platanus; species Platanus orientalis. The sequence continues at coordinate 14,769 of JAOXJP010047197.1, forward strand.
CAACCATATATAATAAGCCTATACATTTCTAACACTTGCTTGCCTATACGCCAATTTTTTTGTCAACACCTATTTTTTAACAGAATAAAAAACAGGTGTTGGGTATGGACATCCTGCACTCCAGAGGGCATATCTCTCTCCATAAAATTCTTATTTGAGCATGGCTGCTCAATTTGGAAAGCTAAGAGAGAGATCTTTCCAACCATATATAATAAGCCTATACTTGGTCTAACGCCTATTTTTTAATCTGACACTTGTTTTCCAATGCCTGTTTTTTTAATTCCCTTAAAAAATAGGCGTTAGGGTTGGAACCAACATATAAAAATATGATTTTAGCCATTTAAACCCCTTAGAGGTGTGATAAAATTCTAAAATTTGGTATACTAGTAGGCAGTACATATATGAACAACATATAAAAAATCTAGCCTAAGATCATGCTTATAAAATTTACAATAAAATCATAAAATATTCCCCAAAACTAGGTCTTAAAAGACCCATTTTTTGGGGTCTGTTGGGGGGGCCATCACGAGGCATTTTACAGCTCAAAAAATCATGAAATTAAATACAAAGTAACCTACATGTGTCTAATATAACATAGTAAAAATTGGGCTAAAAAAACATTCTACAAAATTCACACAAAAACCAGCATTAAAACTGGTTGAAAATAAGGTGAAGTAGAGGCTCAATAGCCTCTACCTTGTATCAAAATTGGAACAATGCTCCAACATGAATTTGATGGCATAATAGTTGCTAAATGATCATAATTAAGGGATATAACATGAATTTGGCTTAGTTAGGCTTACCTTACCAATGATTGGGGGTGAGCTACACTTTTCCTCTTCTTCTTCCTCTTTTTCTTCTTTGATTTAGGGTTTATGGTTGCCAACCCTGTTCACGACACAATTTGGGCTATTTATAGCCCCAATTTGATTGAATGAAGGGTTGGATTGGAGATAGGGATGATAAGATGAAGGGTGGGGATGATCCCTATCCTAATCTAAGTGTAGGGCTAGGATGAAGTTTAGTTGTGTGGTTGGGATCTAATTGGAGGGAGAGGCATGGATGAATGACGTGGCTAATCCAAGGGTTGGATTAGGCTTGTGTTTCTTTAATGGAGGGTTAGATGGAGAGTGTGCTAGTGAGGGTGGATAAGGGGAGCAATGGAGGTGTCATGGAAGATGTCATTCGGTAAAACTCCATTGGGTGCAAACCTAAAGGATAGATCTTAGGATGCTTGATGGGGGGCTCTAGGGGGTTCACTAGGGATTTGAAATCCATCTAAGGGATCCTAGGGTGGAGGGTGAGAGAGAGAATCAGAAGATTTTAATCCAAGAGTTGTGCATGATTAGCTAAAGATGAGAATGCATTAAATGCAAAATATCTCACTTTAGCTAATCTTGA
>JAOXJP010047207.1:0-16169 GCA_025762735.1 Platanus orientalis
TTCTCTATGTAATGCCTATCTCAAGTTTTCTCTCAACCCCTTACTCTACCCTCTTTCTCTCTCTTTTATCATCTCTTGTCTTCCCTTTTCTTTATCCTTTTTCTATGCTTAATTTCTCTTCTCAAGACATATCCTACATCACTTATGTTCAGGTTCTTAAGACTAGAAGTTAAAGAGAATCATTCAATGTTTTTGAGTTTAGCTGTAGCCTCAGATGGTGCCAATCAGATGATCTTTATCATCAAAATAACTCTTTCTTTATGGTTCAAAAGAAAAGTTGAATTCTTTCAAGCTCATTATAAAAAAAGGGGTTAAAACTTTTTCAGGGACTATAGCCCATAGCTCTAGAGAGTGTCCAAAAACCAAGTGACAAATTGGTTGCTCTGGGTTACTGTGTTGATATAATTTCTGGACTCTGGTCTGTTATTTAAAAATCTGAATATGTGCTACTTGCTATCAACACATGCACACTTGCATGCACACATACAGATGCTCTGGGTTTTTGGGTTGATATAATTTCTGGACTCTAGTCTGTCTGAGTGGTGGTCTGTTATTTAAAAATCTGAATCAATAGGATGTGCTACTTGTTATCCACACACACACACACATATATGGCCTGGTTGGAATGCAAACCGTTTATTGGGTTGATATAATTTCTGGACTCTAGTCTGTCTGAGAGGCGGTCTATTATTTAAAAATCTGAATCAATAGGATGTGCTACTTTGTTATCTACACACACACACACACACACACATATACTCTAGAAGATTCTATAATTGCAATGACTTCTGTAAGATCTAAGCTGGAAGTGGACTTGTAAGAAACTCACTCCATGTTTGGTGCACTATACCCTCTTTCCTAATCATTTTTGGTTTACATATAGGAGTAGAAGAAAACTGTCAAGTCACTGATGAGCTTCTTTCTGAATTGTAGTGTAGGATGAGGAAAGGGTTACACCCTCAGATGCAATGGATATCCTATGTAACCCAGAGTGGGAGATTGATGCATGTTATGATGACCAAAATACACAATGTTGGTAAGGTCTACCATTTCAGAGCGAGGCGCCAGATGGCACAAAGCGTAGGTCAGATTGCCAAGTTCAAACGTCGGTATGGACAGAAAAATGAGGAAAATGAAGAAAAATGATGTTTAGGTTAAAAAGAATGGTGATATTTGGTGTACTTGTGGGTTTTAACAATTATGTTTTTGTCTGACGTTCCCTGCTTGGTTTCCTGGAATTACACCGTTTAATTTTTCTAGGTTGGATCAATGGCACCATATCCTAAAATTTCTGCCTGTAGCACTTGTAGATTGGTTTAAGTTCACTATTTACCTGTTAGACATTTCAGTTTCCAGTATAAACAATTAAACACCCAATCAAATCATGCTGTTTTTATTATCATTGAACTTTTTGTGCACCTGATTCATAGTATCTTGTTCAGCCGATTTGAAATAATTATACAGATTGGAATATTTAGCAACATCATTTGAACTGAATTTTGGCCTAGGGAGATCTCCCAGGTGGGATCCCATCTTGCACTGCCAGCAATTGAGTTTGTGTTATATTATATCTAATGCAGTGGGATACAGAATTGTAGGTTTGATCTTTGCATAAATAACACGATCTGTAGATTTCGTTATGGGATCCAAGGTTCAGTCCACTGACTTTCGATTAAGAGGATGAAACTGCCAACTGAACTCTCGCCCATATCAGTTGGAGAGTATCTGAAAAAAGGCCAGTCTTTATGGGATTTGCATGGGATGCTTCCTCTGTGTTTGTGGGGCAAATTTTGAGTGTAAACTCTGTTCCAAATAGTCCAAATTCTTCAGCTTCCATGATCTTTTTTTTTTTTTTTTAAAGTGTGAGTTCCAATGTGTTCCACTCGTCAAAACATATGGAATTGTGGCCCTGTTATTAGAAAGATCAAAGAAAGCTAAGAAACTAATTGCACTTCTTATGAAACAAATACTAGATCATAAGCTATTGTCACATATCATGCAACTAGCAATGAACCCGTGCAAATTCTCATGGATAATAAAATTAAGATTATACTTGGTTAAAATATTTAACTTAAAGGTATGATGTGTTCTATAAATAGGATCGAAAGGTTTATATTTCCCACGCGATCCTCTCCAGATTGTTAAAGTTCAATTAACGTTCAACAAATTTTAGTGGTTGACACGTTGAAAAAATCAACAAAACTTAGAAGGTGAAGTTCAGTTTGTTGATTTTTTTGGATAGGTGTTGACCACTGAAATTTCTTGAACTTCAAAAATCTGGAGAGGATAATAACTCGTCTATATTCAGGTTTAAAATAAAATAAAATATAACTTTAAGAAGAGAGAATTTAGGAATAATTGCAATCAATAAAAAATTTCATAGAAAAAGATTTTTGTTTTTAGAAAAATAGAATTGTTAAGTGAAATTAATAAATTTTAAGGGGCATTTTGGTTGGATTGGAGAAAAAAAAAAGCTTAAGTATAAGTGAGCTTTAAAAATATAGAGATAGGGACAATTACAATTGATAAAAATCTTCTCTAAAAAGTTGGAAAATACTTTAATTTCTTGGTTATTTAGGGGATATTGTGAGACTTTTTTTTCTTCTAAAAAATAAAAATGAAATTAGAGAGTATCCACTTGGATGAAAAGAACCAATGACTTGAGGCCAGTACTATTTTAACTTGACATAAAACCCAACTCATATAATAACTGAGTCAGGTTTGGGTTGGTTAGCTTCTTGGTTTTTTTTTTTTTGTCTTGACTGAAATTTGTATTGGATTTTTTTTGGTAATTAGCTTTTATTGGGGATTGAACGACATGTGTACACATAATGAGTGCAACAATATCCCCATATAATTGTGCTTGCTATTGCATTTTGGATGGATAAAGGAAGACAAATTACATCTCCAGTAGAAAATAAAACAAAACAAAAAAAGAAGAAAAAATAAGTAACAATAAAGGCTTGGCCCAAATTTTGGACACAATCATCCGGCTCCTCTATTTTGAAGGTGTGGGTCAAGTTTTGGATCTAATCAAAGTTTGGGTTGAATATTAGTCCAAAACAATTACTCAATTTGGTATTGGATCCATTTACGATCTGTCATCAGTACATTTAAACTACATGATTTAGTGTAACTTGATAGTGATTCTAATACGTCACGGGTTAGTTATATAACAATTTATATTTTACATCCAATGGTCCTGGTACATCCGACCCCGATGCATATAATAGGGTTTAGATCTAGTATGCTGAGACCATACATGGATCCAATTTGTTGAAAGTCTGAAGATTAGTTCAAAAAGAAAAATGACTCTAAAAACACATGTTTAAATGCATACTTGTTGTCAACAGTTAGACTGGCATCTACAAACCCATTTCCACATGTATATTGACATATTCTTATTAAATGAGAAAAAACTTCCCATTTAAGAATAACATTTAAATATCATTTTTTTCCTTTCATTTTTTTTTTTTTTGATGATTTATTTTCTTTCTTTCTTTATTTTTTTGGAACACATGGATCATTTCAAAGTTGAAGATTATTCTTATCTCCTCTTATAAGGGGTATCATGGAAATTTTTTAATAATTGTTGAGTGTACATGTGGATCAGAGAGAATGAGCTTGAGGCTATGTTTTTGGATTTTTCTAAAAACGTGTGGAGTGAAATTTTAATGCCATTAAAAATATGTTATTAAAGACAAATATAAAAATAAGAGAAAATATATTAAAAGGGGAGAGACAAAGTTAAAAGATTTAGTATTAAAAAATAAACATAGAAATTAAAGATAGATATAGAGAGGAGATTTTTTAAGAGACAAATTTGGAAAAAAAGGAGTGTATATGTAGATGAGGAAGAATGGTCTTGAGGCTATGTTTTTGAATTTTTTTTTTAAAGTTTCGAATGAAATTTTAATGCCATTAAAAATGTGGTATTAAAGATAAATATAAAAATAAGAGAAAAATATTAAGAGGATAAAGAAAAAGTATAAAGGAAAAAAAAATTTCATTAAAGAATCACATTTAAATATCATTTCACTCATTACTTTTTTTTTTGATAATTTTTCTTTCTTTTTTTCAAGTTGGAGATTATTCTTATATTCCATTTATAAGTAGGTATTATAGAAAAAATATAAAAATTGTACAGTGTATATATTGATGAGAGAGACTGACTTTGAGACTTGTTTTTAATTTTTTTTGAAGAAAGTGCAGAGTGAAATTTTAATGCCATTAAAAATATGGTATTAGTATAAAATAATAAACCTAATAATTACAAAGAAGATATTAAGAGAGGGGATTTTTTAAGAACAAATAGATTTGGAAGAGGAGTGTACATGTGGATGAGAGAGAATGGGCTTGAGGCTAAGTTTTTGCATTTTTTTTTTATTTTTGAAAAAAAAATGTGTAAAGTTAAAATTTTTTTTAATGCCATTAAAAATATGGTATTCAATATAAATATAAATATAAGAGAAAAGATATTAAGAAGAGAAAAAGTTTGAAGATTTAATATTAAAAGATAAACATAGAAATTAAAGAGAGGAGATTTTTAAGGAGATAAATTTGGAAGAGGAGTGTACACGTGGAGGGAAGAGAATGGGCTTGAGGCTAAGTTTTTAAAAAAAAAAAAAAAAACTTGTAGAGTGAAATTTTGTTTTAATGCAATTAAAAATATGATATTGAAGATAAATATAGAAATAAGAAAAAAGATAATAAAGGAAGAGATAAAAAGCTTAAAGATGTAGTATCATAAGATAAAACAGTGAAATAAGAGATGACATTTATTAGGAGGAAATAAATTTGGAAGAGGAAATTATTTAGGTAAAGAGAGAGAGAGAAGAGATTGGGAGGGATTAGGGGTGTTTTGGAAAATTTTGGGAACAAAAATGTAGATAAAGTGTCCATGTGGATGAGAAAGACAGGGGCTTGAGGCAACTATTTTAATATATATACTAGCGAGTGAACTCGAAGCACGAGCAAAATATAAATATAATAATTAAAATTTAAAATTAAAATAAGAAAGACAATTAAAATATTCTGAAGAAAAAATTAATTAATTAACAACTTGATATACTTTATATTGAAAGTTTGTAAAAAAAAGTGTTAATATAGGTATATACAATAATAATTATATAAAGAAAGCAAAAAAAGAAAAAGAAAAAGAAATTGACAAGAAAGAGGAAAGATTACAAAGAAGTGCATACATGTTGTTAAGAAAATGCTAAATAAAAATAAAATATAGATAATAAAAAGCTTATAAACAAAAAAATGATATGGTGACAAAAATTAAAACTAAAACCCAAATATGCCTATGAGAATTTATAAATTTGATCACTAAAGTATCTGAGCCACATTGCACACCGGGTTTATAGATTCCTTAACCATGAAGGCCACAACCTAAATCATATCTAAGGTATCTCCTATGCAGATGTTTTGAGATTCACACTTATAGGAATTATTATTATTATTTTTTTTAAAAATATCATTATACTTTATGTAAATTACCAATAAAGTATAGAAACAGTCCAAAAAATAAAAAAAACATATTAGGAGTTTATTTACAACTACTACTCCTTGGCAATGGGGAAACATCATCACAAAGATTGAATTACTCCATCAGGAAGAAATAACATGATTACTCCCTCTATTCTTCTCACCTCTCCTATATGATGCAGTAAGTACAAAAAAATAAAAATAAAGATCCATTGCAGTCAAATGTGTTTACAAATCCTTTAGTGCTGGCGGTAATCAACATTACAACAACTAAGAGAAGCATTCATGATCAAAACACATCTTGATAGGGAAATTCCGTAAAATGGAATTCATTAAATTGAAACGGAAATGAATAAAGAATGATGAATGAACAGTCCCACCAACTTATGAGATATGAAACTTTTTTTATTTTTTGAAAGGTAAAAAATAGTCTATATCTCATAAAATGGTAACAATGTTCCATATGCATCTTAATGTAGATTTAACCATTGATATTATTAGAATCAAATTCTATATAATCGATCACATCTTTCATTAATTAAACTTAGACTATCTCTTAAGCATCAAATTGAGAAGGTATATCTAGAAATATTCTAAAACAATCTAACATAAGCTCTTAATTAAACAATGAGAGCAAAAAAGTTAAATGATGTATAGAATTTGTTACATTCCTTCTTTTGTAAAAGTCTTCAATTATTACACTACAGTAATATGACATTGATATGAGAATTGGAATGAATGACAAAGAATGAGTTTACATCAATGATCTTTTACTCCAAATCCATAAGTGGCTGGCTTTGGCTTTTCTTTTAAAAACTTGAAATGCGAGAGATGACTAAGGACTCCACCTTTCAAATTGGAATCTGCATCGTCTAGCCATAGAATTCATGCTTCTTCCATTTCCTAATCTTTGCAATAACAGTAAAATACTTCATAGTTTTACCAAACCTCAGCTTACTTAAGGTTTTAAGAAGACACCATTGACATCATTACTTGAACTTTGTGAAGATCCAAAGTAGTAGTACCATATAATGTAATTGGATGAGGGTGAGAAACCATTTTCAATCTCTAGAAGTAGAGGACTCCGGGAGCATCATAAACCCCGCCAAATACATCACTAAACTTACTGTTATAAACTTCACCAAAGATAGCTTTAGAGAATTAAACATGATAGAAGATTAAACAACCCAAAAATTCTCTAAATATATTTAAAGTTTACCAAAGAAATCTAAATCATTGGATAGCATACAAACAGAGAATTGATCCACTTTTTTTTTTTGTTGGGTAAATAATTTAATTAATCTCAAGATCGAAGAAAACACACTGACTAAATGTCCAAAATTGCTTCAAAACAAACCTGAAATTTAAACTTGCAACAGAAAAGAAGTAAAAAAAAAAAAAATCTATCAAAATCAAAACAAGAGCTCAAAAATTTCCGGAGCAATTACCTCGGAATGTTTGGTATCTCCAGAAAACCAATCAAAGAAAACCCAAATCGAGAATGTGCTATAATAGTGGTTGAAAAAAGTGGACAAAGATGTAAAAAGAAATATAGTTTTAAATGAGATAATTTAATAGGAATAAGATGTTTGGGAATACTGAATGAGTTTTGGAATATGAAGAGCGGTAATTAAGAGATCATTTAAGATTTAGGGTTTATGAGAGAAATTTAGCATAATTAATTAATAATTATCTCTTTGAGTTATATGGAGAGAAATTAGGGAGTATTTTTTATAGAAACAATTAAGACAATTAGAAACGTTTTGGAATGGAAGAGGTATATGCGATTTTCTAAAATAAAATAAAATATTAAAAATTACACATGCATGGAGAGAATATATATATAGAGAAGAACTATGTAATACTTCTAAGATATAGGTGTAGAGGGCGGGCCTTGGCACATTGGTAAGGTTGCTCCATTGCGACTTGGGTGTCACGGGTTCAAGTCATGGAAACAACCTCTTTGCTTGCAGGGGTAAGTTTGCGTACATTTGACCCTCCCTAGACTCCGCAATAGCAGGAGCCTCGTGCACTGGGACTGCCCTTTTTCTAAGATATAGGTGTGAATGTTTTTATTAAATTAGGTTTTTTTATTTATAATGTATGAACATAGGCTTTTATGAGAAAAATGCATAAAGATGCCACATGACACCCTATATAAAACACGAAATGGGTGATTAATATGTGTAATTCTATTATATAATAAGGATGAGAGAGAAAAAATATTATTAATAGGAAAATTTTATTAAGGAAGAAGTTGAAGAGATGGAAATGTTTATTAGAGAGATACAGTAGAAATCTTTTAAATGGAGAAAATGTGTATAGAAAAAAATAGAAGAAAAAATAAGAGAAAATAATAGAGATTATAAGAAAAAAAAATGCATGATATTAAAAATGGATGAGAGGTTTTATGAAGAATAACGTGTGTAGAAGAAGCATGTGTAGGAAAACACAGAGGACTACATGTGTGGGAGAAGCATGTGTAAGAAGGCAAAGAAGGCCTCCACATCAGCATGAATTGATATATATATATATATATAGACACACACACACACACACAAGTTGTTACTCTTAATAGCAGGCGAGGTCAACGGCTTATGATCTTGAATATCCCAATGATGGGTAAGATGGACCTTCACATAGATCCTGACCACCCAATTGGTGGGCTATCTTTTGGATTTGCCACAAGCAAATAGTGTCAGCGATTGGATTAGCCTTATTATCTTATCAAACTCATTCAAACGAGCATGGCATGGACAACAAGAATGGGTGGCGATACTGAATGGCTAACAGCACACCATCCATGGCAGAATTGGGAAAGAGCCTTCAAAATCTCAGTGTCAATGCTTTATCAAATAGCAAATTATCTGATGAACTTGTGGAGCCATCATCACCCATCAAACAATACACTCAACTTGCCACTTACAAATCTCACATTTCGATTTTCCCTACCCACCATTCTTAAGAGGTGGGCTTCCAATTGAAGAATTTGGATCAATCATCAGCTGGTGGGCCATGTGTACTGTATCATGAAGAGTTGAGTTCCTTGGAGAATGATATGGACTGTAGGTCCTTCATACAACACCACCACTTGCGAATTGAAGGGGCACAAACAAGGCTGTTTATCGTGAAAACCAAATGAATACGAGATTAAAAAGGGCAGTCTTTTTTCGTGAAAACCAAATGAATACGGGGTTAAAAAAGGGTAGTCTTCTCATGCCCGTTACACTTGATTAAGTCGTGGACGTGTGAAATGAAGAAAACCAAAGTAGAAAAGCAAAAGAAAGATATGGCAGTTCTCTTTCACGTAAATCCCTATTGCAATCCTCACCCACTAGGCCACAACACGAGTACCGACTAGTAACCCATGTAAGGAAAACATGAACACCCTCAGCTTTACACCTTAAGCTTCTCCTGAGAACACGAGAGAATGAGAAAACCTTTCCCTACAAGTATCACATCCATCTCTCTCCCCTAATGTGTAGAAACCATCCTCCTACACTTCCCTTGGTTGGAAACAAAAATGTGGCCTTTAGGCACTCAAATTGCCATTTTATTGCTATTTTTCAAAGTGTCTTCTCTGGTAGAAGCAGTAGTAGAAGGAGACCCAACGCCTAAAGGGGTGTCACAGAACACGACCAGAGTCTTGCCATCCTCTATATGGCTCAAGAATGTGACGAACCCAAGAGCTGCAGGGTGTTGGTACCGGCCATGGATTTGTAACTATGGACAAAGGTTTCCACCAGTGATCAAGAAGTTATGTTGCAGGAACCGTTGTGTGGATGTGAGGTCGGATGTGAATAATTGTGGGTTGTGTGGGATTAGGTGCCCATTTACTTCGCAATGCTGCAATGGGCGGTGTATCAATACCAATGTGAATCCCTTCCACTGTGGCAAGTGTTGGCATAGATGCCCCTTCCGGAGTTTGTGTTTCTATGGGATGTGTGGATATGCACAGCCCCTCCCTCCATTCCCATTTCCTTTGCCCCCCAAGCATCCACGCCCTCCATTCCCATTTCCTTTGCCTCCCAAGCATCCACGCCCTCCCTTCCCCTTCCCTCCAAAAACACCTAGGGGAAACCCACCATTTCCTCCAAAACCCCATCCTCCAACTATGAGATGAAGCTCTCATCATGTTTAACCTTTTTTTCATCTTTGTCATTCCTGTGTTAGCGCTCTCTCTCTCTCTCTCTCTCTCTCTCTCTCTCTCTCTCTCTCTCTCTCTCTCTCACACACACACACACACACACACACACAGTTGGAACTAGTCTTTAGATTTAGTAGTCATTGCTTTGTTTTCTTAATATCATCAGTAGTCTTACTCTCCATCCTTTGATTAGAGTCTATATCTTCCTTTTCTTCTTCCTTCAGAGAAAGTAAATGAGATGGTGTGGCCTGGGGGTTCACGTTTCATGAGGTTATATTATTGTGTGTATCCTTCTTGTTCTCATGCATTGTATCGATAAAATCGAGCTTATGAATGATAAGATATTATTATAGCAGATGTCAACCGACTTCTTACTGGAAAATGTTCTGTAAATATACTCTAGTGTTGCTGCCCATTAATCAAGGGTTCGGCTGGTAATGAAATGATCAGAAGTGCATCTATCACCTTGAGTGAATGCACCATGAGATACATTACCACAGAAGAATGAAGAAGTTTTGAGATATAATTATAATCTAGTACAAAATAGAAATAGAAATATATATATACACCCAATTTTTCAATAATAATAATAAAAAATCTATGCATACTTTAAAAGTTAAGAAAGGGAGTCTCTAACACAAAGAAATAAAAGAGAGAATGAGAAAAGGTAGTGTATCCCCTTTCAAATTTATTCCAAAAGGAAAGGGTTTGCTAGACAAGTCATGCATGACATTGATCTTGGTGTAATAGATTGGGGATTTAAAGTTAAGGCTATAGACCCTGTTTGTACACTTGGATTGGAATCATTTGTAATAAACAGTATGTATTGCTCCCTATGCATATGCAAATCATATAAATTTGCTATTAAACGATTGCCATGTACCCTTAAATAAAGGGGGAAACTGATGAAGCTTTTAAAAATGTTTAGGCTTTTCTCAAGATTTTTATTTTGGTAAATGAAAATATATATTAAGGGCCAACGCCCAGGAAACTACAAAGATGATCAGAAACCATAGGCTTCTCAAGCCAAACAAGAGGGCTAGAGGACCAAAGGGAACATGAAGAACTAATAAAGACTCAAAGCGGCCAACACATGTGATGACTTGTTTGCAGTCCTTCTAACCCAAGATAAGGAACACATTAAAAAGAGACATCAAATATTCAAATCTTTACAGTCCATGAGTAAACCTTAACATCAAAAGGCCACAAAAGACAATCACCCGAAAGGTAAGAAAGAATATTTTTGCAATCGCTTTCTAAATAATCCTTCTGAGCCCAAGTTCATGGGCTTTTAAAAGGCCAATACGAGCCTCCCAACATTCAACAACCTCCGCAAACCATACAACACCTAGCTCCACTAGGTCAAACAAAAAGGAGCCAACCTCCTTATGCATTATGACTCCAGCACTTGCTTTTGTGCTCTCCTTGAAAAAAGACTTGGACTTTTGTGATACCATGAATAGGGGGAGACCAAAAAGAATCAACAACTACTTCTAACCTAGTCGAATCCCCACTATGATTGTCATTTAGCTCCTTTAGTAAGAGTCATAGAAAATATTAGCAATAGAGGCATTATCTTTATAAAAAAAACAATCTCATTCCAGTATATTTCCAAATATTTCAATAGTAGATAGCGATAGGAAGAATAATCTCATTGTTAACAAAAGATGAAGAATTTTCCAACTTAAACCAATTCATTAACCATTCAATAAAAGATTGATCATTATCTTTGTTTGGTCTTAACTCTAAATGGGAGGCAAGCCAAACCCTATTAAGAGTATCATAATAGAGTAAACAGTGAGAGGTTGACTCAATATCATGATTGCATTGAGGGCAAAGAGAATCAACATCAATATTTCTTCTAATAAGGTTTGCTTTAGTAGGATTGTTTTATTACAAGCTTTCTAGATAAAATGCTTTTTATTTTTTGGGGATAGACAAACCCCTCAACTTGTTCCGAAGATAGGGATTATCCATAGAGAGGAGAGGAGGGGAAATGGCAAGATGATAAATGAATTTAACTAAAAATAAACATTTCTTATCATAATACCATATGATCTCATCCTAACACCACCCTACGAGAGGAATCCTAGAGATACAATCAAGCTCAACTCTACATACAACATTTGCAATGGGAGATAAGTACTCCCATTTTAAACTAATCCTATCAATGATATTCGAGACAAGTTGAGGGATATCATTCGAAATAGAGGCAGAAAGTCTAATTTTGAAGTTATGAGTGTTAAGGACTCACAAATCTCTCTAAATATTAATATTATCACCAAATTTCACATGTCATATGATTCCTTTACACATGAGGTCTTTGCCTTTTTGGATGCTTTTTCACACCCTAGAATTATTACATCTAGGTTTAGAATTAATGAAGTCTACCCCAAGGAAGTAGATAAACTTGAGAAGGTGGGCCCAAAGAGAATTAGGATTATATAAATCCTCTAAGCTTGCTTAGATAGGAGGGCTATATTAAAGGCATGAAGATCCTGAAACACAACCCTCCAACCCTTTTGCTTCAATTCTCCTAAGTTTATCCCAAGTGATCCAATTTATTTATTTTGGTCTCATTGCTTCCCCACCATAATTTTCTTTGGATACAACTGATTTCACTACATATTTTCTTTGGGATAATGAAGCAAGACATCACATAAGTAGGGATGGTCGTGACAATAAACTTAAGGAGAACCTTTTTACATGCTTGATTTGGAATTTAGATTTCCAACTTTGAACCCTAGACCTAGCCCTTTCTTCAATGAAGGCAAAGAGAGAAACTTTTTATCTTCCTATAGGGGAAGGTAATTCCAAATAATTACCCAAAATTTGAGATTGTTTCATGTTTAAAGCATCCTGGACCAATCTCTTGAAATGCCTAGGGGTGTTAAAATTAAAAACGGATTTGAATTCTCATGATTTATGACCTAACCTGAAGCTTCATTAAAATCTTTTAAGATTCTCTTTTATGGTAATCTCAGCCATACTAACCGAGGAGAAAATATAGCAATCATCAACGAATAATGTGTGGGTAATGACTGAGTCATTGACTCTAATTTTAATGCCAAAAAGGAGACCACTCCTTTCTTTCTCAATAAGAGAAGCTAAAAGTAGGGGTGACAATGTTTGACACGACCCCTTTTGAGTGTGGCTCAAATTCTACCTTGTGTTCTAGATGATACTAATGTCTCAGAGAAGTATTGGTGATCAAGCCACGTGTCCGCCGGTCGAGCTTGGCAGTGAGCTAGCTAGGGGGTTGTAGGGGGGGCAGCGTGCCCCCTGTAAAGCCCCCGGACCCATTTTTGTAACCCGACCCGTGACCCGATCCAGTCCTCTTTTGTGTAACCACATATATAAGATGCGTTAGGGTTTTTTGATGGGGTATCCCGACTTTGACAGAGAGAAAAAGGGGCGAAATGGTGTATTTAGGGCTTAGGGTTTGAGAGATTGATTTCCTTGTAATCTCCTTTGATTGATAATGAAATTTCTTGCCGTCTTCGCCCCTGGACGTAGGCTATAAGCCGAACCATGTATATCGTTTGTGTTTCTATGTGCTTTGGTGTTCATTATCTATTTCATTTTTTCTCTTTGGTTTGTGGGTTTAGTCACAACAAACTAGTATCAGAGCTATTTGGTTGTTTCAATATTAAAGGGTGGCAAAGTTTGGCATAGAGAAATTTGATGGGAGGAACGATTTTAGCCTCTGGCAAATGAATATGCGAACTTTATTGGTACAATAGGGGTTGATAAACGAACTCAAGGGCAGAGATTCTCTTCCTGAAACCATGTTGAACGATGATAAGGATGAACTGATGGAAAAGGCACATAGTGCAATTCTATTGTGCCTAAGCAATGAAGTTCTAAGAGAAGTTATACAAGAGGAGACAATTGCTGGATTATCACTCAAGCTGGGAAGTCTGTATATGAAGAAATTTCTTACAAACTATTTGTATTTGAAGAAGCGGTTGTTTACTCTCCAGATGTATGAAAGTATGTCCATTAAAGACCATCTTGATGAATTTAATAAAATTATTTTGGATTTAAGAAATATTGATGTCAAAATAGATGATGAGGACCAAGTTATAATTCTAATGTGTTCTTTACCACCTTTTTTTGAGCATTTTGTTGATACCATGATGCATGGGAAAGATACTCTCCCCATGGAAGATGTTAGGGTAACCTTAAACTCTAAGGAGTTGAAGAGGAGGATGTCTGAGGGTATTGCTGAGAGCTCAAGTGAGGGTTTGGCTATGAGAGGAAGAACACAAGAGAAGGGGTCTGCTAGCAGAGGTCGGTCTAGATCAAAATCTAAATCTAGAAAATTAAAATATTTTTGTTGTCACAAGACACGACAATTTAGAAAAGATTGTCCATATCATAAAAAGAAAGGAAAAGAGAAAACCTCTAATTCAGGGAATGTTGTTGGTGTTGCAGGGGACAGTGGTGGTGATGTTCTCTCAATTACTGATGGTAGCCTAGCTGGTGATTGGATTCTTGATTCAGGCTGTGCCTACCACATTTATCCCAATAAAGAATGGTTTACCACTTATCAATCAATAGATGGTTGTAAGGTTTTGATGAAAAATAATGTAGCTTGTAAGGTAGTTGGGATAAGTTTAATTAGAATTAAGATGTATAATGCTGTTGTGAGAACTTTAACTGATGTCAAGCACGCTCCAGAACTAAGAAAAACCTGATTTCCTTGGGTATGCTTGACTCTAATGGTTGTACTTATAAAGCTGAAGGTGGAGTTTTGAAGGTCTTTAAGAGTGTTCTTGTTATGATGAAGGGACAGAGGAAGAATGGCATTTATTTGTTGTAGGGTAGTACAATTATGGGTGCAGCTATTGTATCTACTTCGTACTCAAATTCAGACATCACTAGGTTGTGGCATATGCGGTTGGGGCATATGACTGAGAGGGGTATAAAAGTGTTGAGCAAGAAAATTTTGCTTAGTGGTCAAAATACAAGAAAACTGGACTTTTGTGAGCATTGTGTTTTTGGGAAGCAGCGTAGGGTTGCATTCAGTACGACTGTTAATAGAACCAAGGGTACCTTGGATTATATTCATTTGGATCTTTGGGGTCCCTCTCATGTTCCTTCTCTAGGTGGTGGAAGATATATGCTGACATTAATTGATAATTTCTTTCGAAAGGTCTGGGTATCTATTTAGAAGCACAAGAAGGAAGTATTTGTTAAGTTCAAGCAGTGGAAGGCTTTGATCGAGAAGCAAATAGGGAAACATGTCAACTGCTTGAGAACTGAAAATGAAATGAAATTCTGTGGGGGTTCTTTTAATGAGTTTTACAACAATGAAGGGATTGTGAGACACTGCACGGTTAGAAATACACCACAGCAAAATGGTATTGCAGAATGGATGAATATAACAGTATTAGAGAGAACAAGGTGTATGATTTTTAATGTTGGGTTGTCTAAGGAATTTGGGGCTGAAGCTGTTAACATAACTTATTATTTGGTGAATAAATCTCCATCAACTGCTATTGAGTGTAAGATTCCCGAGGAAGTCTGGTCTGGTTCTCCTACTAGTTACAATGATTTGAGTGTTTTGTTATCCTGCTTATGCTCATGTGAATGAGGGTAAATTGGAGCCAAGAGAAAAGAAGTGCATATTTTAGGATATGCAGATGGGGTGAAGGGATTCAGGTTATAGTGTCTTGATTTCAAGTCATCCAAGTTTATTGTTAGCAGTGATGTGACCTTTGATGAATCTGCTATGTTGAATCCTAAGGAGTATCTTGATACAGAAAAAGACCATAGTGTTAGGGAGAAGGTGGAACCTGAGATTAAAGCTTTAAAGAATATTCAAGAAGATGTTCTAGCTTAGGTAGATGAGGAAAATGTGCAACATCCTGAGGAGGAAGATACACCACAAGAGCAACAATATAATCTAGCTAGGGACAGAGAAATTAAGCAGATTAGACCACTTGAGAGATATGACTACGCAGATCTGGTTGCTTATGCACCCAGTGTGGCAGAGGATATTGAGGTTCAGGAACCGTGTACTTATCATGAGACCATCACTAGTGGAGAGTCAGTACAATGGACTATTGCCATGAATGAGGAGATTGAATCTTTTTACAAGAATTATACTTTAAAGCTAGTGAGACTGCTAAAGGGCTAAAAGATTATGGGCTGTAAATAGGTCGTCAAGAAGGAGGGAACTCTAGGGGTGAAAGATACAAGGTTTAATGCATGGCTGGTGGCATTAGGATATACACAAAAAATGGCATTGACTTCAATGAAGTGTTTTCACCTATTGTGAAGTATAGCTTTGATTTGGAGCTTGAGTAGCTTGATATTAAGACTGTTTTTTTGCACGATGAACTAGAGGAGTAGATTTATATGCATCAACTTGAGGGATTTATGATCCAGGGAAAGGAGGACCATGTTTACTTATTAAAAAAATCTTTTTATGGTTTAAAACAATCTCTTAAGCAGTGGTATAAGCGGTTTGATACCTTTATGGTTGGAAATGGCTACTGTATGAGTAAGTTTGACAGCTATATCT
>JAOXJP010047218.1:0-16169 GCA_025762735.1 Platanus orientalis
TATTAGGAGTTAAACCCCTAGACCTTCGGGTCTAGACTTCTCTTCTCCACTCGGAGAGGAGAACCGATGTCCAACTCCGTCGGTTAACCCTGAGTTGGTGGCGAATCCAAGTAAATCCTAATCCTCCTGTAAAAGGGTTAGCGACCTTTCACGCACCAGCATCACACATCGAAGAGTGGATCCAAAAACCACGGGTGGGCGGGGGAATCCAAACCCCTCCTGAACATTGATGTCCACAAATGCATTGCATTTATATACACATAATTCTAATGTTACTTGTTATATGTCTTGTTGATGATGCCTATAGGTTGCTATTTATGTATTTTGATAAAAAATTGTTAAATGTAATATGAATTATGATGATAATGGTTGATTGAGATCATAACCTTAATTGTAGAAACTCGATTCTTTTCATTTAGTATGAGAAGTTAATCTTAATCATTTTTCTATCTCGTAAAGAGTCCTAGCTAGGGACCAGTATAAGTGGAATAGAGTTTTAGTATAGTTCAGGAGCCAACAATTAGGTAGTTGAAGTATTTTGCTAATAAATTCTTTTAAAGAGGGAGTTGGAGAATAGGATACAGGATAGGTAACTCTGTACTAGACCTTCATGAGTTTTATCATTTTAGAAACCTTCATAGTATAGACTTATTGTTTTGGATTAGTTTTATACACCATTATTAATATTGATTTACTCTTATGGATGTGGATGGATGAGTGGATGTTAATAGATGGATGTATTCTGTTAGGTGGATAATAGTAATGATGAATAAGGATCATATTAAGAGTTCTTTTATATCTTGTCTATCAAGGTACTCACAGGTTTTAATAAATAGGGTTACTTTTAATTCACATGGGTTCACTTTATAGTTGTTATGCTACCTTAAATGGATTTCTTCCCTTGCCCACCTATATATTAAGAGGAATGTGAAGCAAGATGATCTTTCAAGTTGCAGAATTTGATGTGTATTAAAAAATCTAGGGTGTGACACATTGTTTTGAAAATAAAAAATCCTCAAGATCATTCTAAATAGCTTAACCTTCTCTGTATAAATCACATTATGCACAATTTCAAATGAGATTAAGTTCAACAACCAAGATATGACCATGCCATTATGTCAATCCTAAAATATCAAATCTTGAATCTAGTGATTTAGGCTTGGGGATTACATAATTAACATAACACTTTTTATTCTTAACCAAAAGTGCCATTCTCATGGCATAATGCCAAGTCAAGTAATTATTTCAAGTAGAGATTGAGAGACAAGTACAATACCTAGATCATCAAATTGATGAAGATAATAAAGAGAGCTTGGATTGTTTTAAGCAAGCTCCAAACCCATAGATCTTAATTTGAACAACTAGTATCTTTTATGGTTCATCTTAAAAAATAAAACTTAAAAAGAAATGAAGAAGAATAACAAGCATCAGTAAATCACACAAGAAGCCAAAATAATTATGATCAATACTACTCTGATTACTATGATAAATTATATGAGTATAAAATATAAGGCAAAAATGATGAATAAAGACAAAAGGATTTATGTGGTTAGGGCTACACCCTTATTTTTTTATAATTCCCTCAGTGAAAAATGAAAAAAATAAATCAATGTTGGAATAATAGGAATCCCAAAGATTTGGGAGATATGATGAGGTTGACAAATCAATCAAAGTGGATTTCTTACAGCGCAAAAAGTTGCAGCGATTCTGAAGCGCAAGGTGCTGAGTGACCTGTGGTGGAAAAAGTGCACCTGGCCTTGGGTGTAAAAAGTGGTGGTTTAGGTTTTTTTTTTCACTTTTTCTACCACATGTCGCTCAACACCTAACGCTTAAGGGTCAGCACAACTTTTTACACGTCAAGAAATCCACTTTGTTCCCTTTAAGTTAGAGCATGCACCTAATTTGGAAAACCAAGTTAAAATGTTGTACAATATGGTAATCCAATTCTAATATGTTCTGTACATTCATGAAATATTGAATCAATGGCAATATGGATGATAACCAAATGATTTACTTGTATAGACATTATGAACCTACATTTTGTTTTAAAAGATGATTGAGAAACTATAAATTGTTTCTTGTTTCTATGAAGATATTATATCCAATAATTGACACTCATTACAATCCATTCAGAATCATAAAATGTCTTTATATGAATAGTATTCTAAGAAGACATCGATATCCCTTTGCCAAGAACAAACTCAAGATAGTGACTAACATGATGGGTAACTTCAAAATGGGGCTAAATTGATTGATAACTTGAATCAAGTAGGCTATGTTAGACCAAGTAACAGTAAGATCTATTAGTTATCTCACTAAACACTTAAATTAAATGGCATTTACAAAATGATCTTCATCACTTGAAGTTAGTTTCCTAGTTTGTTTTATGAGAAAATCAGCAAGTTTGTATCCCAAGGAGCCTAATTTCATCTAAAATTTCAAAAGTATATTCCTACAAGACAAAAAAAAAAATCTCTCGACTTGGAACCATATTGTTGATGTATGTCAATCTCATGGACAAACTATGTAGTGGTCTATGTCTTGTAAGTGTCTTATGCTCTCACAAGTTCAAGACATGAAGGCAAGGAGGACCAAAGACTTAAAGAAGATACCGGAGACTACCTCGGATTTTCCCCACTAATAAAGGTATAAAGCATGCATTGCATAACATTTTAAGACCTTAAAATGAATGTAGACATGGTGGTAGGCCACTTACAAAACCCAAGAAAAGAAGGCCCCAAGACTAGCCTTCAAGAGTGCCCAAATTAAGATCCCATGATCTTTCAGTCGTGATCAATCACGACCCAGATCAGGGTCTTGATTCTAAGACTCCCGAGAGCTTGGCCCCATCTCCCACAATCGATCTCGAATTGGGTCACGACTTGACTCTTGACTCATGATCGATTAGGGATCTCACAATTGATCTAGATGATATTTTTGATAATTTTTTTTAAAACACGAATTTCAATACTAGATTTTTGAAATTTGAATCTCATTTTTTGAAATCTAAGGCTCAAAAGAAATGCCTATTTTAGAAGATTCAAATCCAAAGGTTGTGGGTGCTTTTCACCCCTATAAAAGGGAATTTTTCCCTTTAGGGTAACCATTCCAACACTTCAACCAAGCTAGAGAGTGTTAGAAAGTTTTCCAAATTGTGAGCCTCCTCCACTGAGAAAACATCAATTCCTTTACTGGTTTCAAGCTTGAATAATTAACATCTTACTTAAGAATCACTCTTCTCATTCTCTCCTCTTGAATACCACTCTACAACTATTGAGGAGGACTTGTGGTAAGTTTTCTCAAGAGGAAACTTATACTTGGCTGAGCTCAGGGAGCACTAGAGCTAAGAGCTTGAAGATTGTGGGTAGTTAAGGCAAACTAGCTCAACAAGGAGCACCTCACTTTGTGCAACTAGCAACATCAACTATCTTGTAGTAATATTTGCTTTACTTTGCATTCATTTGCATTCATCTTTACTATTGTGCATGCTTTGCTTCCACCAGAGATATCAAAAGCTTGACTACATCTGCTGGAGACACTGGAAGTAATACACACTCGTTAAAGACACTGAGTGTTGTTGTTTAGCTTGCTTGTGAGCAACTAGTTAGGTTTTTGTATATTGACCTAGGTTGTAATAGTACCTAAATGAAATATACCTAAGCTCGATAGTGAGCTTTAGAAGAGTGGACGTAGGCCTGAGTGCCGAACCACTATAAAACTTGTGTTATGGTTTGTGATTGTGTGGTTGCTTGTCTCTTCATTGCTATACTTTGCACTATTCTTGCTTAGCATATGTTTGATTTTATCCCTGAGTAGTTACATTGAAACACACACTCATTTATGTGAACAAATTGCAAAAGGAATTAATAATAACTACAAGGTAAATTAAAAAGGGACAGATTAATTTATAAATCCTATTCACCCCCTTTAGGATTACTTTTGTGACATTTCACCTATGATTGGATCGAATGGAGTTTTCTCAAAACTGCTCTCCAGAAACTTGGGTTTAACTAATCAGTTGTGGACATGACTATGGAAGGTGTCACATCTACTACCTTTTCTATAATTCTCAATGGATCGCCAAAAGGATTTATCAGACTGAAAAGAAGCATTAGATAAGGATGTCCTCTTTCTTCATATTTGTTCATCATATGTGCTAAAGTTTTCTCCCAGCTTGTATCAAAGATGGAATTGAGCTTCCAATTTAAAGGCTTAAGAATCAACATATATGCACTATCTATTTCTCACCTAATGTTTGCTGATGATTTACTATTGTTTGGCATATCTAATAGGAACACCATTAGTAAAATTAAAGAAATGTTGAAAGCCTATGAAAAGTGGTATGGACAACAAATCAATTTTCAAAAATCTTCATTTCACTTAAGCATAAATGTCAGTTAGGAGAAAAGGGAAGAATTAATATCCATGATGGGGGTCCAAAAAATGGAGAAAAATGAAAAGCATCTTGGTGCACATCTACTCTTAGATTTGTCAAAGAAGAGTACTTATCAATTTTTGACCCAAAAGGTGGATGCCAAGTTAACTGATTGGAAGTCAAAGTTGTTATCTCATGTAGGAAAGACAGTCTTGATAAAATCAGTACTACCATCTATTCCAGTATTTCATATGGCCACTAATATTATTCCAAAGGAGATCTGCATGAAAATTAACTATTCTCAAAGGGATTTCTGGTGGGGTTTTAAGGAGGGTGGAAATCATCTTCATTTCAAAGCCCTGAGGCACTTTCATCATGAAAAAAGTAAAGGGGATTTGGGAATCAGAGATATAGAGATTGTTAATAAATCCTTTGTAGTACAGTTGGGTTAAAGATACTTAGAAAATCTGGATGAAACATTGGTTAGATTTCTTAAAGCAAAATATTTAAGAACTCAACTAACTTGGATTAGGAAACACTCAACAAATGCAACCCAGACTTGGGCAAACATTATGAAGTGTAGAGAAATTCTAAAATAAGGAGCTTGCTAGCTAATAGGAATTAGCTTCAACACCAAGATTTTGTACGACTCATGGCTACCAAACTCTAATATCCTCAATGAGTTAACTAACTCAAACTTGGATGGATCCATACATGTATAGGATCTAATTGATAGAGACTCCAGGACATAAAAGGAAGAATTCATCATATCTCACTTTGATATTGTCACAACTTCTAAGATTTTGTAGATCCATTTATCTAAAGATGAACCACATGATGAAGATAGGCTAATATGGACCAAAACTCCATCATGTAAATTTTCAACCAAAGTTGTTTATAAATTAATATCTGAATCAGTAGGATCTTCATCTCTAAATGAAGAAGATAAAAAGTTTTGCTTGAAATTTTGGAAGGAGAAAAGTGTGCCTCCTTGAGTTCTTATCTTTGTTTGGATCTGCCTTAATGGATCTTTGCCATTGAAGAGCTCAATGGAAAGATTCATATCCAGTTGTGATCACTTATGCCCTACATGGGGGAGGGAGACTGAGACTATTAACCATATATTTTTTGAATGCAACTTGGCTAAAGTGGTGTGATTTCGGGTCGCCTCTTGGACTCAGGCTAAGAGACTATTACAAAACATTTTAGGAATCGATAAAGGAGTGGTTTTTATCTCCCTCTCCCTTCAGAATATTTCAACAAGGTACAATTTTTCTATGGTGTATTTGGAAGGCAAGAAACAAATTATTTGAACATAAATCGGCCTCTGTAGAGTCCATTATTTCTAATGCCATGTTGATGATCAGAGATTATAGTCCAGATCTAGAGATTTCAAGCTCTATTCTAGATGGCAAATCAAAAAACTTAGGTGATGGTATTTATTCTAATTGGAGGCCTCCTCCTAGAGATTCTCCTAAGATCAATGTTGATGGCTCTGTAGGTATTCAATGTGCATCAACTACCTTTGATAGAGATTATAGAGGTTCTTATATCCAAGGTGAATCAAAAGAACTTCATCCATGTTGTCCTGAAGAGGCTGAAGCACTGGCGTTTTATTTGGTCTCATGTTGGGAAAAGACCTTCCTGGCTTCCCTATTATTCTTGAAGGTGATAATCTAATGATTGTGAAGTTACTCAATGACAGAGATATACATCCCCCCTGGTGAATTCAGAACGTCATTTTAGATTGTCACATGATTCTCATCCAAAATCCTCAAGTGTCCATTTCATATGTTCTTCGAGATTGCAATAAAGCAGCTCATGCTACGACAACTCTAGCATCTACGGAACATGTTTCCCCCAAATGGAATGGGACAAACATTCCTCAAAGAATTTCTTCCATTCTTGCAATAGATTATTGTAATCATGAGGAATTTATGTTGAATGAAATTGAGCAAACGCTCCTTAAAAAAAAAAAACAAAACGATCTCATTGCATTTTTTATTGTTTATTTATTAAAGTAATAGATATAATTTTGTATTATGTTTTTTATATAATTTATTTAAAAATAAATGAGTAGAGTTTTTAGTGAATTGAGCCTAGTGAAGCTCAGCTCATGATGAGCCAAGCTCCAAGCCAAGCAGAGCCGAGCTAGCATGGCTCATTGCCAACCCTAGTGTGAAGTATGTCCAAAGGCCTAAGGTGGGTTAGCATTCGTTTGAGGATGGGTTTGATGCCAATACAAACTGTCAATATCCTTTCTTGTGCACAAGATTTCTTGTGACCAAGAGAGGTGTTTGATCATGTACCCAAAAGAGTGAAAATCAAGATCCAAAAAAGCGATTTCACTTTTTTGGGGGAATGTGTGCACCTCTAAATTGAAACTCCCGCCTATATTTGATTGGAGTTATAATTTTTTTTGTCGAATTTTGAGAATGGTTACATGATAATGTATTTTAACTTACTGTAGAGGATCAGACTCTTCTCTCTCTCTCTCTCTCTCTCTCTCTCTCTCTCTCTCTCTCAATTAGATAAGGGTGTAAAATGGGCTGGGCTGAGGTTAGCCCAAGTAATTACACGGGACGGGCCAAGGATGGTTTGAGTAATTACACTGGCCGAGTCATTTGGCCCATGTAATTATTTGGACCACACTAGGCCAATAGCTAAAATGTTAGGCCCAGCATAGGGCCCACCTAAATACGGGCTTCGAGTCAGGCCTATTAGGATTAATTAGGCTAGGCTTAACCAGGTTATTCGAGCCTATTAGGTTTATCTGGGATGGGCCTATTCGGGCTATAATGTTTTGGGAAAAAAATATTCATAAAATAAAAAAATAAGAATCGAAATATACTATTATTATACATTAACATAATGATCTAATTTATACACAACATATGGGAATTTTGGTTATTTTTCATAAAATAAAAAAAATACCCCTACTAAAATCATAAATCCTTAAAAATGGGAGCATTTTTGGAGTTTGAAATGGAAATTATATTAGGTGTTGAAAATGCCCCATTTTTAAGACTGTTAAAAGGTCAAAAGTATGAATATATTTTAGATTTTCATTTTCAAATCAAATGTAGTTTAAATTTAAAATGAAAAATGAAAAATTTGAAGGCCATACACATTATAGTTGGGTTGGACCAAACAGTCCACAATTTTGGGATATCTGGGCTGGGCCAAACAGGCCCACTTGTCAGGCTTTTAAGCTGAGCCTTGGGTTCAAGACCTCATCCCAGGCCTGCCTATGGACATATATGGCCCTATATGTGTTTGGGCCGAGCCTCCGGTCTCAGGCCTTTTTTACACTCCTATGCAGGAGGCAAGTAAGGGTGCAAATAAACCGAATAGGAACCTGATATTGGCATATATCTATATTTGGTTCATTTTATATCATAATATCAGATATTTTTTAAACGAACTAATACTTAATTGAATCGGATACATATGGATTTATATTGTATCCATCAAGTTAGTTGAATATTGGATACGACTACGAATATATCTGATTACAAAAATTTATTAAGTTAGGTTAATATATTCATGTCTGATAAGTTAGGCAATGGGTTAGGGCATACTCTATTGCAATGTAACATAACCTATAGTATTATAATATGACTACTAATTTAAAACCAGTCATTAGGTACACACACACACTACTATTTAGCCAGATCGGATGTATATAGATCCGTATTTGGTTCGTTTACAATTAAATATTTTTTTAAATTAACGAATATTTAATCGAATCGGATACACATGGGTTCTTATACGCTTTAAAACCGAATACAAATTATAAATAGATATTTGCACCCCTAAAGGTGGGTAGTATTGAGGTAGATCCTACACCATTTTGGTATGGTTCATGATTGTTGACCAACAATCTAATTGATCAGATGTTTTAACATGATAAACTTAAATTTCATGGGTGGAATTACTCAAAATGAAAGGATAAATTATGAAGTATTTTCTTATGGTCGGTGATCGGGTGTAGAAAATTTTACTGTACCTTTTTGTAGCAAGAACAAAGAATCACAAAAAGACAAAAACCACATGTTAAAATACAAAAACCCATGTTAAAAAAAAAATGCTTTTCATTATTATTATTATTATTGATAGGTAAACGTAAGTGGTTAATTTAATAGTAGGAGAAGATGGATTTTGAACCCAGGTACGTGGTACAACACCCACATAGAGTATGCCTCTGATTGACAGTCCACTTTACTCCTATCCTTTTTTTGTGTGATAAACTCCACTTTACTATGTCAGGCAAGCAAGTGAACTTCTCCAAAATAGTTGGTATTTTTCTCACAAAGCATCTAAGAAGCATGATTATTCATAAGAATCTATAGTTGAATAATATCTATAGGCATGCTCTTGAACCAAGGTAGCTATAATCTTCTTCTTCTAACATTTAGGCTTTGATTGAATAGTGAATGGGCTCTCTACTTAGGAAGTGCCATGTAAATGTAGTCTAGTAGAATTGTTGTCTTCCAAGATTTTATTAACACTATCGTACATGAGGTAATTTTGGAGGAATTTATTTTTCTATTTGGATGTTAATCATCAACTTTATTAAGGCGTGTTTAGTTGGCACCAGTAATAAAATCATTACATTTTAAATTCTCAAGTCATTTAAAGCTCTAAGGTGATTGTTGAAAATATGAACTCATTTAGATTCATATTGATTTGCAAACTAAAATTAGGAATGAATTCATCTTAACTTTTTAGTAAAATGAAAAGATTTATGTCATTTTTCATATTTTTGGTGATGAATGGAAATCAATCCATTTTCATTGGGGTGCATATTCATTCAAGTACTATGGGAAACCAAAATGGAATGGTTTGATTCCATATGACAACCAAACACAGGGAAATTGAACATGATAGAAAGAATGATAGGGTTGATTTTTCATTAACAAAATAAATTTCAAATCAACTATTTCTCCCATCACACACCTGAATAGAACCAATTTGTTACTTCTGCTGTCATGTTGAGGTACTTGATATAGTGTGTTTTTTGCGAAGACTACGTAGCAAATCCAGGCCTGCCCCAAGTATTGAGAGCATTGTTCATGTTTGAGTCAGTTTAGCCCTTGGTTGAACTAATGGTCACCGAGAAGATAAAGGGTTCTTATCTATAAGAGAAAGCACTAGTCCAGGTTGAAACACCATTTATTATTCCAACACCTTAATGATAGGGGCACATATATTAGTCAAATCATAAATTTTATGATACATCTATACTACTTATAAAAGTGCAACTCTTAAGGTTTTTATTTTTTTCCTATTTTTTTGTAGATTTTTTTGAATTTATATAGCCATTATAATTCTAACTTATAGATATTTTGTTTGTTTAAAATATTTAATTAAAACTTTTAGATAGCATCGTTTCAGTATTGTCATTTTATCTTTCTTAACTTAAAATTATTGATTAATTTTTTGAAACTTTTTCATGACTAGAATATCCCTTTAATTTTAATAGCTAAAGGAAACAATGGGTGTACTATTATCTTTTTGTCATAAGATTTAATTAAATACTTGAGATGTAAAGACTAAACATATTACGCCTTCTATATTTCTTCCAATTTAATCCAACTTCCATATTTTTAAGATAGTACTATTTTGTTTAGAAAATTATAAGAATTAACTTTAAGACCTTTCCTGATGATACCTCCCTCTATCGGTTATTTTACAGGACTTCAAATTCATATTTATCTTAATTCACAATTTTAAAAGAAATCCTTGAATTTTTTATATCACAAATCCCAAGTTAGGAGGGAGCATATATAGCTTCTTAAGTAAGCTTTTTAGATGAAAAATAAATAAATGTGAAAGAAAATATAAATTTAAAATAAAGGAGAGAATTAAGAAAAAAAAGGAATCGTTTGGATTTTATGCCACAAGTTTCAAGGGATTAAGAGTAATAATAATTTATCACATGCCTCATGTTCAAAAGATTAGGACCCACCCCACCGTTGAACATGTCTCACATCAAAGATCACCTTGACAAATCAGCCTAATTAGACAATCCAAAACCATCTAATCTATCGTTTATTGTTAGAACTTTTTCTAGACTTCTTTCTTGTTGCCCAAAAAAGACAATAAACATAAATGGATATGATTGCAAATCAAGCTGAATTATGGCCTAGGAAACCTTTGGGATGTACCCACCCAATGGTGGGTCTTGATCTTTATATGAGACGTATTAAAAAGAGTGCAAAAATCATTCAATAAATAGGATCAAAGATCTTTGCTTAGAAAATTAGGAGTTATGAAAGATGAATATAACATTTTTTAGCATATCTATTCTACAAATGTTTATTTTATACCTTTTTAAATTATCCAACTATATAGATTTTATTTAAAAAATAATTATGTTGTATAACATAACTATGTAAACTTCTTATTTATTATTTATTATTTATTATTTTATATTATTCATATTAAATTATGGTTTAAATGTGATAATCCTTATTTAAGTAATCATATTTAAATAATTTATTTATTTATCAAATATATTATTAAATTATTAATATTACTACATTTCTTTGTCTTACCCGGTAAGGAATTAAGTTAAAATAAAAAGAAAGGATTCGTTGCTTCAACCTCTTTTCTCATGGTAGGTAGACTTACTTTTGTATTTTTTAGCCACCAGGCTAGTAAATGGAATCCGACCTTGAACTAGAAGAGATTCTGTTTTCTTTGGATAGACAAACCTGGAAAAAAGAGATCGGGATCATGGAGACATGAAGAAGTATAAATCAAATAGAAGGGTCATTCGTAGATCAGCACAGGCCTTCAAAGGAAAGACATTGAGTGATGGGATCAACAGTAGAAGAACGTTTCCCTTTTCTCAAAGTTAATATTGATATATTAAAATATTATCAAATCTAAAGCTCCTATATATTCTTCTATTCAATCTAAAGCTAAAAGATGTGTGATTGCTAAATGTAAATAACACACTGACATAATCACTAGGTACCTCAGCCTAGTTTTAGTTTTGATTGAACCACCTACATACTACTAATAGGATTAATTTGTGATCTAATAGAGTGTGACAAGGATGAGTTTACCTTAGCTTCGTTGAATGCCATATATTTAAAAGGGGTGGCAATGTTTGACACGACCCATGAACCCGACACGAACTCAACATGAAATAAGAGGATTAGGGTTAATTGTAAATGTGTTTCAGGTCAAATAGGTTGACCCGCTTTGATACAATTAATAAATGGGTCGAGTTTGGGTTGATCCATATAGTCATATACTATTAACTTGAACCGACACGAATCTGACCCGCCAACACAAATTACCACATAACCCGCAAGCCCGACATGAACCCAACACAAATTAAGCAAGTTAGGGTTGGCTGTAAATGTGTTTCGGGTTATAGTGGGTCAACTTTCTTTGCTGACATGATTAATAAATGGGCTGGCCGGGTTCAGGTTGAGCCATATAGTTGTATACCCTTATCTTGACACAACACGAACCCGACCCGCCAACATGAATTGCCACCCCTAATATTTAGGGGTAGGAGTTATCCTCTCCTCCCACAATTGTACCAACTTTGTCTAATTCAGTTGGATACAACATGCACACTCTAATTAGTAAGCTACCTTGGGTTGTAATAGATCCATTTTGCATTATGCCTCTCAGTTTTAATTAAAAAAATACATCTTTGTTTTTACAAGTTAAAGTGCGTTATACAAAAGCCATATTTTAAAAAGGAGTTATATATGATTTCCTTAGCAAGAACATGAATTGCATGTAGATGATAAATATGATACTGTTGTTGTTATTACTATGTACCAAAGAGGACGTAGAACTTTATTCGTAAAAAATGAGACAGTTGGGATACTATATGGACAATGTTTGAGAGATTTGATGGATAAATAAGAAATAGGTATTTCATCTTTTTGCATTGGGATTGTTATGGATACAAACATAATTTTCTTGAAGAACTAGTCTTGATTAATTTTTTTTTTTTCAAAACTTCATTTGTTTTGCTGGATTGCTGTCCACCGGGATCTAATGAGAATTCGTTCCATTTGGAGGTTATGGCACTCAAGAAAAGTAGTGCCTTTTGTAAATTAAATTAAGGGAAAAATTATCTTAAATAAAATTGGATCTCCTCAGAAACCTCCCCTCTCACCTCAGGGTCCTTTTTGGTATTTTGGGTGATGGAAGGTCTTATTGTAAGGCATATTTTGTGACCTTATAGGTTATTCCCCTAAGATTAAAAAAAAAAAAAAAAAACAGGTAACAACAACAATAACAACGATGATGTTTAATTATATATAATAACAATACTACTGTTATATATGTTATGTGAAGAGCTATTAATCTTTTGTTAATCTAAGAATGCTTATTTGTTTCAATACTTGCTATGGAAATAATGAAATGAAAAATCCTAGATAAGTTTTCCGTTTTTATGTGGTACAAAGGAATTGTGTATAGAAAGCCACATGGGCTTTTTGACAAAACAAGAGTTTCAAGTTTTTTAATGGCAGAATGGAAAAAAAAATGTAGAAACATCTAAATATCATGAAATGTGAATTATACTTTTTTATTATTTTTAATCAAGACTTATAAGCACATTTATTTATCCATAAAATACATTGTAATATCTATATAACAACAACCAGATCTTATAAGTCAGCTACGAAAATCTTTTCCATGGTTCCACTCTAAATAGGGCCATATCATATGTTAAAATGCTAAAATGTTATAAAATTTTTCATAAAATGTTATTAATTATTAAGTAATATAGAAAATATGTAACACCCTGAATTTACTTTTGAAGTTTTGAACTATATAATTTATGACTTATTGTGTGAATGCCAATGTGTGTGGAAATTGTGATTTTCTAATGTTTATATGACTTGAGATTGAACAAGGAAGGAAGATAAGTGAATGAGTGTGATTTGATTCCTAAAGAACCAAAAATATTGAAAAATTGAAAGGTTCGATCAATTAGAAGGTTTTTGATTTATAAAAAATCTGGATTGATAAAAAAGGGGTTGATCGATCCTTTATTGATCCAACCTCGATCAATCGAGATTTTGGAAAAAAACACTGTCAGATTGATTGAGGGGTTTTAGGGTACAGATCACACACTACCTGATCGATTAAAAGTAGTTTTTTTATCAATCAAAACTTTCGATTAAAAAAGGACCTGATTAATCAAACCGTTGATCAACCAGAAAAAGTTTGATCGATCAATCCCGATCGATCAAAAAGGGGTTGATTGATTGACCACAGAGAATCATGAAAATTTGGGATTTTGCAAGAACCATGTTTTTTTCCTAATTAGTTCGTGCGGGACCCACTTGTAAATGAATAAAACCCTAAAATATGACTTCTTAGAGTCATAAAACAAAAAAGAAAACATAAAAAAGAGTGAGATGTAGCTAGAAAGAATGAAAGGGATTTTGGCTTGAAGCTTTGGGATTTGTAAAGAAGAAGCTTGTTTTTGTTTTGTGTGGCTGATTCGAGCCAGTGAATCTACTAAGAGGAAGAATACAAGGTTGTGATTTCAACCATATTGAAGTTTTGGGAAGGTAAGATCTTAGATTTAAAGTTTTAGAAAGTTTATTAAGATTTTGAGGCTTTCCCATGAATATTTTATTGTAAACTAAAGAGTCTTAAATTCTCTACACCATTCAAAATTTCAGAGAAGACGATATGAAGGATTCATTAAAGATTCAGATACATTAGAGTCTATTAGAAGAGTTGTTTGATCCTTTAGAGGTTGCAAAATGGTGCTCAAAGGTTTTGTTGTGAAGATTTTAAACAATAAATAATTATGCATGATATGCATATGGTTTCTTTGTTAGATCTTATTAATCCTTGTTCTAAACCTACGAATTTGCAAGTGATTTTTCTTGATATGCATTTATTTTACTCGTTAGTGTCCTAGAAATCCATGTTTTAAACTTTATGAATTTCAAGTTATTTTAGAAAAATATTATAGACTAAATCAATAACTTTGAACTATATAAAGATTTTTAGCCAACCTATTTTTATGGGAAAAAGTGTGTTTCAACCAAGTGTTATGTATTTCTATATGTTCCGGAATTTCATTTCAGTTCTAAGGCTTTCATGAATTATTTTAATGCTTCCAAAGGTATTTTAAAGTGTTTCTTTGATAATTGTGATCCATATGCAATTCCGAAAAATAACTTATTCCTATGTGTTCTTTAGATGGCTCAAGCAATCTTGTGATTTGTGTTTTGATTGATTTCAGTTGTGTTCTTTGACATATGAATGTGTTTTGAATAAGATGAGTATAAATGTTCAAAAGATTAATTTTGTTTAGAATATGTATCTTATATTCAAAAGTTTGTTTTCATTTCAAATATGTATCTTTGAATCATGAGATTTGATAATTGTACAAAGTTATATGTTTTGAACTTCGATCAAATTTCATATAATCCCTTACCACTAAGGGAGATTAGTGGTGCCCCACTCATAAGACGGTATGTGAGATCAGTTATATGTGATAAGTTTGTTCCTAGCCATCATGCGAGTATATGGTGGTGCTTCACTCATAGGGTGGCATATGAGATTAGCAATGTATTATATGACTTTAGATCCTTGCCACTAGAGGTTGAATGGTGGTACTCCACTCATAAGGTGGTATGTGGGATCAATTTTATGTGATATGTGACCCATCACCATCATTGGAATATATGGTAATGCCCCACTCATAAGGTGGTATATGAGATTTGTAATATGTGATCCTTTGCCATCAAGGGCAAGTGATGGTGCTCGGTCACAAGGTAGTATGTGAGTTAGCTATGTGTATATGTGTTTATGAACTTATGTTTCAATATAAATCAAATTTTTGTATATGTTCTATTACGATTTCATATAAGAATGTTTCAGTGATTCATTTTATGTAAAATTTTGAATTACGTGTACAATCCTACATCATTTTGAATATTATATGATTTAGAATTGTATATGCAAATTTGCTATGTTATTTTGAAATTTCATGATATTCGTGCTTAGCTTGACCCCTTTCTATTTCTTGTATATTTTGTATAATTGCTTACGAGTCACAGACTCACCCATATATAACATTTTTCAGATTTAGTACGAAGAGAAATAATCTGTGAGTCTGTAACAAGGTGTGACAATAGAATCACGTGGAGTTTAATTATTTTGTCATGTTAGAACATTAATTAAGAGAGACTTGATGTTATGTTTTTAGTTGTTCTAGATTTCTGATCATTTTTAAAGGATTTAGGTTCATGGTTTTATGGTTGTAATAGGATTTAAATTAGACGCTTATGTAATTTGGGAGATTTTAATTATTTCAGTACTTTATGTTTAAATTGGAGATTCATATTAATTGATGTTTAGCGACTTCTGCTACTATACATTGAAGGTTTAGAAAATTTAAATTCCACATTTTGGACACTTAATATTTATTTTGCAACATTGGGTCATATTAACTCTGCCAATGTTTGTATCTTCAGACATTGCCGGTCCCAAGTCTGGATAAAGGAGGAGGGTGGCGTCAGGTTGAGAGCTAACCTTAAAAAAACTACTTAAACCATTAAACATGAATCCTAAAAATACGTTATATCGATCTAATACTAAGGTGTACCCTTTAAGCGATGCACCTCATTCCCTGAATGTGGCGAAAAATTGGACAGGGGCACCTCATCCCCTGAATGTGGTGAAAAATTGGCAAGGGGCGTTGCATCAGTGCCTGGATGCAATGAAAAATATGCAAGGGTTCCCACACCATGGACGAGTGTGGGTAAAGAAGTTAGTCCAAGAGAGT
>JAOXJP010047229.1:0-45710 GCA_025762735.1 Platanus orientalis
GTTTATAGGTCTATACTGTGTTACAT
The DNA here is from genome assembly GCA_025762735.1 of Platanus orientalis. Lineage (NCBI taxonomy): Eukaryota > Viridiplantae > Streptophyta > Magnoliopsida > Proteales > Platanaceae > Platanus > Platanus orientalis. Next base: position 27 of record JAOXJP010047229.1, read on the forward strand.
TTTCTGGAGTTTTTATTTTTGGTATCAATGTAATAAATGTATTGTTTATTTCTTCTAATGTTTTGTTATTGTTTAAAATTTCTAAAATTGCTTCGATTATGTCAGTTCCTACCACATCCCAATATTGTTGATGGAATCCTGTTTGAAATCCATCAGGTTCTAGTGCCTTTAATTTTCCTATCTCAAATACATCTTTTTTAATTTATTTATTAAATGGTTTATTTAAGTATTCTTTAGTTTTGTTAATACATTATGATTATGGTTTAGTATATTCTCAGTATCTTGATCATTTGGATTATTTGTCTTAAATAATGTTTCATAGTAGTTATTTATTTATTGTATTATATCTTTATATTCTCTATGCCATTTTTCATTCAGTCCTTGTATGGCTGATACTTTATTGTATTTTTTTTCTTTCTACTATCGTTTGATGAAAAAATCTTGTATTTTTATTTCCCCATTTAAGCTAATTTATTATAGATTTTTGAGCCCTATAGATTTCATTCTTCTTTTCTAGTTCTTTTATTTTTTCTTCTAGGTTTCTGATTTCTATTATTTTGTTTTTTGTTATTATTTTCTTGTATGTGTGTTTTAGTTATTTTTGTTACTTATAATTTGATTATGTATATTGCCAAATACTTTTCTATTTCATCTTTTCAGTGTATATGAAAGTCTTATTAAATCCCTTTGGACTTTTTTTAGTTTTATACCTTGGTGGTTTTGTTCCCAATCTTTTTTTATCTGTTCATTGCATCTTTTATCTTAGGTTCATATCCATTCAAACCTAAATGGTCTTGGTAGATAATTTCTCTTTGGGTATAGGTTCAATATTATTTGTGTGTGATCAGATCCTATAGGTAATTTGGTTTTCTCTCATTGCTTCAGGAAAGGTGAATCTCCATTCTAAGTTTGCTACTCCCTTGTTTAATCTTTCTTTTATTATGTTTGGGTATTTGCTAATCCAGGTATACGGTGGTCCAATGGATCCTAGGTCTATTAGTTTACCTTATTCCAGGATTTCTTTTGCATTATTTAGTTTCTATGTAAGAATTTTTTGTCCTCTCACCTTATCTTCTCTTTTCCACATACAATTCCAGTCACCTATTGCTAGTAGTGGTCCGATTATTATTATTATTTTTTGTTTTCTCTATTATGGTTTTATAGAAGGTTTTTCTATATTTTCTTTTTGGTTCACCATAAACAAATATATATGTCCATTTAGTATGTTTATTTCTGTTTCAAGTTTTACTATGATGTATTTATTATTTGTTTCTTTTATATGGGAATATATATATATATATATATATATATATAAACTGTAAGAGTTCTAATCATTTGTAATTTTTTTTTCTAAGTTGATTATTTTGACACTTTGTTTCTGATAGGAATTCATGTCATAATTTTCATCTGATCCTTTGGAGCTATTGTGGAACAACCACCTGAACTTGTTTATTATTTAATTGATTTACTTTTCCTATAAATTGCTTATACTTTTTTATTTTTTTCAGTGTTTTTTGCTATTTTTTTATGTGCTAATATTGTGTTTATTTTTTTTTATGCTAATATTTAATTTTTTTTTACTATTTCTATAACATACATATAGAAAATCATTTCATTAACAATTTTCATTTTCTATCTAGACTTTTTTGATGAATATTTACAAAGAGAGTTATGGAATTGACATACCTGGGTCCATGTAGGAAAAAGACTATTTTTTAGGAAATTGAATTACCTGTGAACACTGATATTCTTTGGTATGTGCTTGGGGATCTTTTACATCCATGTATTCCTTCTTGCTTTTCTTTTTCTCCTTGCTTGGATTATCCATTATCTTCTTTTTCTTATTTTCCATCTCAGCCAGTTTTTCATTTATATTTATGTCCATTGACTCAAAACTTTTGTCCTTTTTTTATTTTTATTTTTTTGTTTATTTTCTTTTTCATTTGGAATTGAAAAGGGACATATTTTGTCTGTCCTGATTCGTCCACTGAGGATGGGCTGAGTCGGCTTGTGAGTTCAAAGTTTGATTCCCCTATAGAGGGATTTTTCTTTTTTTTCCTTTGGGTTCAGCTGGGCTTAGGGATGTTTGGACCAATCGACTTGGTTCACCTGGTTCTTTTATAACAGTGCCTTTATAAGCTTTAGAAGTCGAAGAACCAGTTTTTAGATTCTCTTAACCTGTCGATCAAGAGCTAATACATGGATGCTAAACAATGAAGGCTTACAATCTTTAATAATGTATATTTATCCTGCTCCTAATCTACATTATTCAATTGTTTGATGAGGTATATATCCCAAAGGCCGGCTTTTTAGAGGAGTTACATTTTATTCAAGAACTGAAGCATGCTAAAGGATTACTGTTAAGCGGTCTTTAATCTGTTTCATGCATCATATGGTTAGAATAAGGGCGGCCCAGTGCACGAGGCTCCCGCTAACGCGGGGTCTGGGGAGGGCATGTGCATCATATGGTTAGAATAAATGTCTAAAAAAAATGAGGGTTACAAACAGCTGCTACAACAGCAAGATATTAACTGTAGTGGGCCTTAAAAACTAGTATTTTTTATAATTTATTTTTACTTCATATTGGAAAAATAAAGTACATTCAATTAGAATGCTCTGAAGGTTTTAAGATGATGGCATAATTGTGGTTACGGTAGTTGATAATTGCTGTTTTCACAGGACCCATGGCTCTTCCAGGCTTTAATCATCATGGTTGGTATCTGGTAATACATATATTCAACATTAAGTTATGTTGGATCCAGCTAGTGTGACTGAGATTTGTTTGGGCCAAAGACATTGGCAATACTAGACATATTGCATTGAAAGAGAGAGCCGATGTTCCTTGGCAACAGCTGTTTAATCAGCCATGGTAATAGTAGGGATACTTACATCCATTTGCAAGTTGCAATTCAATCTCTTTTTGGGTAAATCAATAAATTGGTTCTGGTCAATACAGAATAAATAGATAGAAAGGACCCACTAAGTATTGGAAGTATGATTGAGTCTGTTATGCGAGGCCATTAACAAGTAAGCTGAGCCTAGTGCAGCTTGGCTCAGGGTCACTTACCTACACGAGTTCAATTGGAGGCTTGGGACTTACCTACACGAGTTCAATTGGAAATACGGTGCCAACTAAACTCAATTTCACTGTTCATCTACAAAGATTGAGTTAATGAAAAAAGCGAAGAAGCTGAAACACACTGAAACTAATCATATCTTTCTAAGGGAAGACACAGCTTTCTTCCATTACTCATAGTTGCAGTTACCATAACCTGCAGAAAGAGTAAGAAAGAAATCAATCCTTTATAAATCTGCTCATTTGTTTTGAATTAAATCCCTTGAAAAAACCAAAGTGTTTGATTCATTACAAGAGAAGGGCTTACTTGGATCTGTCGTGACAATGAGAGCAGAGCTCTTGAAATCACAATTCCATCTGTTCCGGCCCCTGGACTGGTAGTAGAGGTTCATGGCTATAGAGGCATGGTTTATGAGATTATCAGGGGAATAGCATGGGCAGCCCCTTTGCATAACGCGGCAGTCCACCTGGGAGCATGCATAGTTAATGTTCTCTTGCAGAGTTGCTTCATCTGAAGAAGGCTTGGCCACACACCAGGTTTTCTGCAACACCAAGTGAATCGTCCAAAAGTTAGATCACTTGGATCAAATTTACCCTTTTTCTGTAATATATACATAGTTTGGTAAGGCACGTTTGAATTACCTGGCCATTCACGCACTTCAAAGTTCCACCTGCAACATTTTGCACGAGTAGACCATTAGTATTATTTATGGTCAAGAGGTTTCATTTCTAACGTTTATATTTTTCCAAAATTAGAACTGACATGAGTGGAAAGTGGAACAGCAAAGTTGATAGGAGAGTATGAACAATGCAAGTATGTGATCCTCCCACAATTCATAAACCATTTTCACAGACATGACCTATAATATCACCTGAAGTCTAAAATTTGAAGTTGCAAATAGGGTACTCAAAATCCATGTTCAATCTCAGTTAAATATTGAACATAATGTGGTTATGCGTTATGTAATGGAACCCAGTTCAGATCCAAAAGGAGGACTTGGGGAGTGAAAATCCTGGGTCAGATAAGCTGACACTAGCACGATCAATGTAATGGGAGATGAAGAATTTGCCTTTTAAGGAAAACCCAGTTCAGATCTAACGAATAACCTGCTATATGAGAGAAAGCCCAATGCAGACTTGAGGTTAAATAGCCTATGGTAGAGAATGATATTTGAAGAAGAGTAGGTTAATTGGAAAAACACAGATCAGATTTAGTGATCAATTTGCTAAAACTTTATCGATCAACTTCAAATTTCATACCCATAAAAAAGACAAAAAGAACCAGTATTTTGTACAAATCCTTTTAAGATGTAAAGAGACTCTCAAGATCTAAAGAAAATAAAAATCCTACCTAAAACCCAATTCAAATTTAAAAGAATAACAATGGGTTATCCAAAAAAGAAAAAAAGAAAGAGACGAACTTGCCAATTCATCACCTACTTAAGTGAAATTCGACAATGCACTAAGCCTACACGAAGAAAACCATAAAGTTACAAAGAAATGAGTGTATACACAGCCAAAAAATGCAACCCAGAAAAAAACCCCCGAACAAGTACAGATAACTGAGTGCAAAATCAGCCATAAAATGCAATTCAGGAACCAAAAAAAAAGTTCGAAGTACCTGAATTGAAGGACAAAAGCAGCATGAAAAGGAAGAGAATGTGAAGAGAAAGAGCTGCTTTAGCCATTGCTGTGAAGAGAAAATGAAGGGTGGGATTAGTGAAGAGAGGACTTGATATTTAAAGTGGGAGAGAAAGCAACGGTTATATTGCATGGGGTGCTTAGTGGAAGGGAATCTGTGGAAGAAACTGATAATAGGAGGAGATGATAGGGCAGGCATGTGGTTCAGCCTTGTCACATACCTTGTTTTTCTTCTTTTGTCTTTCTATCTTCCTTCATGTTTAATAATGTTACGGACACTCCAATGTCATCCGTTTAATAGAAGTCATTCAACTTAATTAACTGGTTAATTATGACTTAAAATACGTTACTCATTGGTGATTAAAAGGGATTCTTTTTAGTGGGCTCTCTTTAATCTCCTAGTCTAACTGCCAACCAATCCTGTCCGTCCATTGTGTCAATTCTTCCATCCCTAACTCTTAATCAGAGGTATCATCTAAGACTGAAATACCACCCATTTTAATTTTGATGGGTATTGGCCATTTTGATTAGAGAATGAATAACCCATTTTCCCATGATAGAGCCGTACCCACTTTGTACCATTAAAGACCCTTTCTAATTAGGAGTCGAAGAACCCATTTCCCCATGATGGAACCCTATTTACTAATTGTCCTTAAAAGGATAGCCATGCCCTTTACAGCTTTACATGCATAAAAATGGCTTTGACGGTTTCTTGGGTTCAACTCTTCATCAACTTTAAGGACATCTATGATGTGAGTTTTCTTGGCCTCCGCAATGGTCTATGAGTCTCAAATGCTTCATTTGGTGTATACGCAAGATGGCTAATATACGTCTGTTAAGATAACTGGCAGTAATTTGATATTCTATGGAGAATACAATCTTAATTACCAATATACCGGCCATGTCTAGTAGGCACCCATGGTGCATCGGTCGAGAACCAATATCAATGTATCCAATGCATATGCTTTTTGGCCGCTAATAAGCAAACCATTAAGAATACAATAACTTAATCCATCTATCTATCTATCTATCTATTTATATATATACACACACACACACACACGCATACACACATTAAAGCAAAGGGTTTTAACCTGATAGCCCTCCTTGCTGTTCTGCTCACGTACCTACCACACATGTTCTCTCCAAGCAACATACAGTCTCCACCATTATTTCCTAAAATCTCTTTCTAACGTGTCCATCCCGATAACGTCTTCTCACTCCCTATCTCTTCCTCTTCTTGAATCTCTCCAGTTTTTCCTCTCATAAAAAATCAATCTCTATCACTCAAATCTCTCGTCCACTTAAATTCCTAAAATCACTCACATCTAACGCCTATCAAAAAAACAAAACCTCCCATATTTTCATTTTTTATTTCCATTAATTAAGATGCATTTGGATTTAGGGAAATAGACGAGTAGAGTACCCAAATCCATTTTCGTCATTCGGAATCAATTTTAAATTACAAAAATGGATTTAGGTCAAATCCCCAAGAAATTAGAATGCCGAATTGAAGCCTCAAACAATGGAAATGAAATAAAAACCCATATGCTGTTATTTATAATTTTTTTAATAAAACGGCGTGTGACCAAAATACCCTCATTGATTCTTCGGGTCTAGTCAAATGACTAAAATACCCTCCTCCCTCAAACAATTGTGAGGAGTCTTTTTAACACCCAAAGTACTTAAAACGGCCTGTGTTATTTTATTAATTGACTAAAATGCCCATGAGTGAAAAATCTAACTCATGTTAGCTACACTTTAGATATATTCAAAAGACTAAAATTCCTTCCTCCCTCAAGAAATTGTGAGGAATTTTTTTAACATGCACAATACCCAAAATTTCCTATGTTATTTTATTAATTGATAAAAATACCCCTAAGTGGAATATTTAGCTCATGTTAGCTATGCTTTAGGTCTATTCAAATGACTAAAATGCCCTCCTCCCTTAAGCAATTGTGAATTTTTTTTTAACATAGTACCCAAAATGCCTTCTGTTATTTTATTAATTAACCCATATGTTCATAATTGGAAAATCTAGCTCATGTTAACTATGCTTCAGATCTATTCAATTAACTAAATTGCCCTCCTACCTCAAGCAACTTTGAGGAGTTTTTTTAATGAAAAGTATTTAAAATGCCCTCTATTATTTTTATCAATTGATCAAAATGCCTCTACGTGGAAAATCTAACTCATATTAGCTTATGGAAAAAGTTAAAAAAAAATAAAATAAAAACAATAATAACTAGCATCTCTCCGAGTACTTTTAATAATGGGTAAACTCCATAAAATCCCAACAAGAGTGGACATAATGTCTTCATAGTGATTATCGAGGAACTGAAGGCCATGCAGAAGCTCGAGCATGGAAAATGCAAAGCTTCAATGCTTAATTCACAGGACTAGGAATTCTTGCTGATGGGCCATAGAATCTCAAGGCCATCCACTAGGTAGAGAGTGAACAAAATGGGGGTTGATTTGATTTTTGAATATTTGTGCATCCAAACAATGAAATTGAGATTTTCGAATTCCAATTTCGTCTCTCTCTCTCTCTCTCTCTCTATATATATATATATATATATATATATATATATATATATATATATATATATATATGAGGTTTTAATTCTACATAATTGGAATCCTAAGGCCAATTCCAATTCTATGAATCCAAATGCACCCTTAGTGATTATCACTCTTAAAATACTCACCTACATTCCATTCATATAAAAAATGGAAACCTTCAACGTTTTTCTTTTTTATTTTCACTATTCAATCATAAAATCACTCACCTATATTTCATCTCTATCAAAAAGGGAAGCTCCCACAATTGCCTTCTTTATTTTCCATTATTTAGTAAAAAGGGAATTTCTTTTCTAGACCCCCTCTCTCGTGTGGGTTCCTTTTATACAACATTTTGAAACTGAGCATAGGATGGTGCAGAAAATTGGGTGTCTTTGATCACAATATATAATCCCTCTCATGAACGGTAATAAGGAGAGAACTGGTTGCTTTTCCATTTAAAAGATGCTTAACTATAAACATTTCATGCCCTTAACCCATTTCCTTTTATCTATTGTAATAATTTTCTCCATCTATCCATCTCTCTTATTATTTTTTTCTTAATTTTTTCCTTTCATTTTGTGTTGTTGTGTTAGAGTTGGTTACATTATCAAGCATTTTACAATCTCTGTAGTTTTACAGAGATATGGATTCAACTACCAGTAATGGAGGAACCAAATTTTGGAATGCTGGGTAGGTGTTGTCATACCATACATTTTTTTAAATGGGACAAAAGATCTCCAACTAGTTAAAATTAAAGGGTAGAAACAATTCTTAAAGATTTTGATTTTGTTTGATGAATTCAAAAATTTGATGCTTATTGTAATGTTGTACTTGCAATTTTTTTCTTCACTAGTTTCTGTAAAGGGTCCATAGTGTAACACCAAATTTCGAGCCGTGTATGAGGCGAAATTCGTTGAACAAATTACCTAGCATTTTTAGAGGCTAGTTTATTATTTTTATGAGTGGGGACTAAAACTCCAAGTTTGATAAACTTGTTAATTATAGCCATTTAACACAATCAACCCTTGATTATCTTTAAGTTATACATCAAAAAATAGAGTTGCAATCACGTAAAAGAGAAGAAGAAAGGGGAAGTAGAAAGGCTCTTTTAAATATATGTATATGTGGATTACATTGGATCGTTCATCAACAAGTTTACCTATTTGAAATTTGATTTATCTTCAAGCTTCCTATGATATCTTCCAGGGAATGTTGTAGAGGTATAATGGACATACTCCCTCCTTTTTTAGAAGAGAGGTAGCTTGCAGAACTTCAAGAAAATGAATGTAGTTTGCCTTGCAATAAACCTTTACTACTTTAACTTTCTTTCTCGTTCTTCCTTGTATCTCTTGTTATTCTTCTTCTTTATCTCCTGCGTGCATGTAGGTATTTATAGGCCATAGGAACAAGCTCAGAGAAGAGTCCTCATTTGAGGAGAACTCTATCTCTTCCATATTGTTTATATTGAGGTGAGATTCTTTAAAATCTTATCCCAAATATTTAGGTGATTCTTCTATGCAAGAATCCACCCTCCATCTTCTAGATGAGAGTCGTGGATCTCACAAGAGTAGTGGATCTCCGAAAAAACCTTTATGGGAAGAGATAAAAACAAATTTTAGTTTTCGATTTTCGTAGTGCCCGAGTTCATTCGCTCACACTTTAGGAGCGAAGGTGCATGACTAAAATCCTTTCATTAATGGAGAAAGAGAATAAAAATATCCATTTGCCACTAGTTGTGTGGTGAGTGAGGAATTTATTTCTCATTCGCACACAATTTTTGAGTGTCAACAGTTGCTCCCTCAGAAAATGCATTGCGAGTGTAGCAAGGAGACGATGCATTTTTCGAATAAAAAATAACGGATTTTGGTTATTCCTATCGATACACCTTCTTTATTTGTTCCCAAGACCTTTCAAATTCTTTATTCTTTGATAGATATACCCCCACGAGTATATAAACCTCATTTTCTTCTTCCTCAGCTCATCTTTTCAGAGTTCCTTCTTGGTAGAGCTTCGTCCAAATTTTTCTTTCTTGCAAACGAAGGATGATCGTATGAGGTATGACAAAATGCCAGTTTATCTTTTCTCCCTCTTTGATTTTGATTTCCTTTCTTATATGGAAGATAAAATATTTGTTTAACCAAGAACATCATTGGAGAAATTCAAACCATCTTCATCAATTCTTCGTCTTTCCTGTTTACAGCTTCAATCGTCATCCTTCGGGTGATCATCACCTTCTACAGCTTATTCGCGACCTCCTGGTTTATCCGGTGAGTTGCCTGCTTGAGTGGGCTGCGAATGACTCCTCATTTCATTTGCAAGTCGAGTTTGAGACATTTAGTGTGTGTGAATGACACTTTAAATCTTCATTCACCTACATTGTATGCCATTCACGGGCTATCCTTCATACTGAGAAATTTTGTTTCTTCTGTTCTTTTCAGGTGATGGCTCCCAAACGAAAGTCCTCAAGGATAAACAAGGGTGAATCCTCTGCTCCTCCTGTTGATTTCCTACCCAGAAAGATGAGACTTAGGTCTTGGACCAATCCAAGACCAACTCTTACAACAAGATCAAGTCGTAATCTTGCAGTAAGGCTAGGCTGCCTTATTGATCCTGCACCAATTATCATTGACTCATATGATTCTAAGGACAACCCCCTAGTAATTAACTAGACTGATTCCAGGGATAACATCCCTATACCAACAACTGCTCCATCATCAGAAACTGAGTCTTCTTCGGGATTTGGACTCATTTAAAGTCTAGAGCCTGTCCCTGTCTCGGAACCCACTCCCCACTCCCCCATCAGGTATTATGTTTTCATTTAGAGCATTTGGGTCATTTTAAATCTTGACTTATTTTCTCATTGTGCAGAACTCTCCTTTGAAGATGAAGAGGTCTTGCCACCATGGAACTATAGTGAAGAAGAATTGGAGTTTTTTTCGTGATAACGCAATAGAGGCACGTAGAGCCCGAACTCATTTTTTGCGAGATCTCACTGAAATGGATCCTGTAGTAATCGCGTTACCATGCACTCGGGCTAGGGCTTTATCTCACTTGGACGATGTGGAGATGTATTTCAAGAATGCCAGAATCAGGACTGTAGAGTGTCTCTTAAACTCTTTTACTGTTATGGCTCAGGCCGAAGAGACCTTAAGGCTTACTCAGGCCTCTCTCAATCTTGAAGTCCTTATTAAAGAATCATAGGAGAAGATAATCGACCTAATTTGGAACCACCCAGAAGCGACTTGCCTAGAGAGCTTTACGAGTGCAAAATTGGAGATGTTGGTGGAACATTTTTTCTACATCAAGACAGAGTGCGCACACCTTTGGTATCAACTGAATGGCTATACTAACACCTTGGAAGATAGTGAGGGTGGTGTCGAGCATAAAGCACAATTGATTGCTTGGGTCAAAGCCATCTTGATTGTCAGACAAGAGAGGTGAAATGATGAAACCCACCCTGAAGAAGTAGCTAAGCGGGCTAATGCTGATGCCATCCTCCAACAACATACTCCTATCTTTGAGGCCCTCCAAGATAGACTTAAAGCTTTCATTTGATAGTTGTTTTCTTCTTTATGTTGTTTTCCTTTTGATGGACATGTAATCCCCTTTTTCCAGTTTTATCAATGAATCATCTTTTCTTCCCATATTTCCAGAATCTTTGTGTTTCCACATCTTCATGCTTCATCCCGACTTGCTAACTTTTATTTAAACAGTCATAGTCGTCATTAAGTCTTTCTAAACTTCGCAAGATGGTTGTCTGTGAAATGATTAGAATCTGAGTATGACCATTCTCATATATTTAGAAGTCACCACTTAAACTTTCCAAGGATTTGATATCTTGTCGAGAGTAGGCAATAATTATGACATCCTTGTTTTATTACTCAACAGAAATTTTTTGATTCTGGCCGTGGTGAATGAAAACTATTTTTATCATTCGCCGATGACGTTATGGCAAAAGAGGCATGAATTTGTCATTCGCTCGATGATAGGTGGTGAATGGAGTTTTCGTTTCTTATTCGTGGATGATTTCTGAATTTACGATTTTCGAGGGTAATGAGAACAGGCGGCACATGTCTCTTCGATTACCTGCACATGGAAAACAAAATGATGCTTTTGCCCTTATGAACAGGCGCACCCATTCAAATCCCTTGTGTTTTGACCAAATTACCCCCACGGGTATAAAAAGGGCTTTTCATTGTCCTCCTTAGTCACCTAAGACAAAACTTTGGAGTCTGCCATTATTGATTGTGTGAAGCTTGCAATCGTCACTCCCTTTGCCTTGAATCCTTGTCTTGAAATCTTCCAACGATTGCTCTTGTTTTGGTAAGCATTCTATCGCCATTCCTTGCCATTATATCTGTGAGAAACCCCCTTTGTGAGAACTTCTACCCTTTCTTGGACCCAAAATCTTTCCTTCAATTATGAGTGAGTTTCAGGTTTTCAAAAGCTAGTTTCATCTTGATAACTAGCTTAGGCTCGATACTAGGATTATCTTGAGATGAACTTTGCATATTTTGACTCCCTTTGGGCATTTTTATGCTCTAAGGCACCTCCGGGAATTCCAGTCTTTGTCTTAGGCGATGACAAGGTTTTCGACAACCATTCGTTGCCTTTGGGCCGGCTAGAGTGGTTGTGAAATAGTCTCCCTACGTTCACTAGCGGGTTGAGGCACTTCCTATTCGTGTTCTCCTTGCATGGCAAGATGTTGGGTGCGAATGGGTTGAAAATTTCTCATTCGCCCACAATTGAGCATTATGCCACTCATTTTCATGTCACAAAGTGTGTACGAATGAAGATAAAAATCCTCATTCGTTGAAAAAAATGCACACTCGCGTAAAAGTTTGCAAGGTGTTAAAATGCACATGCTGAATTTTTGACTTTGGGTTTTCTTCTTTGTAGAGTCGTGGCTCCCAAAAGGAAACTTCTATACAATCGTGAATGTCGCGAGAACTTTCTTTCTCCCATCCGTCAAATGCATGACTGGGTTCATAGCTGAAGCCTTTTTGACCTAGAATTCCTCGACTTGATAACAGACCACGTGCCAAGTCCTCCTGACTATATTAGACATATCTGTAAAGGTTGGTGCTGTTTGGATGACCAGGCTCATCGAGACAACTCGGTTTATGACACACTTCTTCCCTCCATTGAAGAAGGAGAGACTCTCAAGGATTCTACTACCAACTATTTCAGGATTCTAATCCGAAAGATTCAATTGGGAGAAGCGGTGTGGGTTGGCTAAAACTATAAAGGATCTTCTTCTTTTTTAGTTGGAGGAAGAAAATGGGAGGCCCTTGTTGAGTATTGCCTTAGTAGATACCGCGCAGAAATAGATGCCGTAGGAATGGCCAAAGCACTACGCGGTTCCATTGGTAGCTTTGATAAGCACCATGCGATGGTAGCAGAGGAAATTTCAAGGTGGTGCCCTAACACCAACACCTTTTTATGTCAGTACGGCAAGTTGGGGATCTCATTATGGGAATTTGTTGGCATAAGCCACTTTTCTTTTGAAGGGAGACTGATGGAAGAGTACATCCCTTTTGATGCTCACTTCAATACGCTCTCTACCACGTGTCAAAGGTTGTTTCAAATATTCTCTGAGTTCAATGACATAAACGTTTCGTATGGCAGTTGGCTAAGTCATATTAGCCAGGGTCCTTCGAGCTTGTTTGCTAGGGGTAAGCTTTTACCGTGGACTAAAGATAATGTTCATCAAAGCATTGATCTTGACGAGTCCACTTTCTTGGCTAGGGTATATGCGACCTTTTTGAGTGGATGGGCTCTCTCAAGCAGTGTGGGGAACTAGAATGGATGCCTCCCATTCATGATGATGATTTTGAAGATATCGGGGGCTATTCTATCAAAGAACCCCAGTAGCCAACAAAATGGGTAGAACATCATGAAATACCCTCTGCCAGAGAATTCGTGTCAGGGTGTGAGACCCCTGAAGATCGAATGCATTTGGCCAATATATTGTCCGTGATGCAAGATCAAGGCCTGGTGTAGCCTTTTAATCAACCTTCTCATGTTCCCTCCGAATAGAGGGTTATACCTGAAGGTTCCGTAGATCAGGATATTGCTCCTGCTGAACCTAGGATGGTTAGAAGACTAATGAGGCCATCAAATATTCAATGCTATGCCTCCCGTCACCAACTGTATGGTGTTTGCATTGAGATTTGATGAGAGCTGGTAGTCTTATGGGAGCATAGAGCCATTGTGGAGGATTTAGTTATTATCATGAATGGGTATAACTTGGAGGGCTACTTCCTGGATTATGTTTTCAAGAGGGTGACTGGTATCACAGGGTAGCTTCAAGCATATATCCCCATCGGCCTGGACATCTCTTCATTAACTCGTGACTCACTTCCTAGTTTTATAGAAGTCATCTGGAAAGAGTTGGCGACCATAGGAAGGAGCCTACCATTCGTTACATCAGAGTCTACTCATGGGACTATGGAGAAATGCTTGGGAGAAGATGAGGAGTTTCACTTTTTGGTCGAATGCACCCTTACCACTGATCAACCTACCCATTTGAGCAATGAGCCCAATAATGAAGAAGAAGCGGTGGCTAAGATCCAACAAGCCCTAGTTGCATCACGTGAGACGGCTAGGGAAGAACCCTATGTCCCTTTTAAGAGAAAAGCTGTGGTCGAGGACACTAAGCCCTCGAATGTTGTTGGCGAAGGGGCCTCTTCAAGTATTAGAGAAATTGGTGGCTCTTCTTGTGCATCTTTTGAGTCAGAGCCATGGAATCCTCCTTTGCTAACCCCGACTGAAGAGTATGTCCAGGTATACTTGTGGCTTTAGTATTTTTATCACTTTAACGTTCCTTTATTCTTACAATTATTTGCCGATAGGTCTCCACCGGAGAGTTAGCGGAGCCAACGCCCCTTGAAGTCTAAAGACCAACCGTTGATGAAAGTTATCTTAAGATAAAAGAGCATTGTGTCCCAGGGCTAGATTTTCCAACTAGATTGGTAGGCAGGGTTCGTCATATCATCACCCTTGAGGAACAACAAGACATGGTTTAGTCTGTGCTAAATTTTGAAGACATAAATATGAACTCCTCCCAGGATCCTAAGGCGTTTATGGGTCTTCAAATTCCATCTGACAACCTACAGGACGTGGTTATGTCAAAAATAGAAGAACTGGTGGATTATGAAGATTTCGACAAGGATGACCAGGGATAGATTAATGGCCCTGGGGAAGGAGTTCCATTAACCGATGAGTCTGGCAAGAGTTCTGATGTGTCAATTCTAACTATAGCTGAGACAAATGACCAAGTTGCCTAGGATACTAGCAAGGAGGCTCTTGCTGGTGACGAACCTTCTGGCTCTATTAGTGTAAGGATGTCTGAAGTATATAGCCCTCCTGAAGTCGATGAGTCCCAGGATAGGGTTATTGGCATGGTTGATGAATCTGCATCTCTACCCGCTAACGATGCTCTCTCTACTCTTCCAACCTCAACTATTGAGGAAGATAACATTGCGGTCAATAGGGTGTCAAATTTAGAAGTGATTTAGGAAGGAGCCTCGGCCAGAGAGGAGCCAACAACTGAAATAAATCACTCAACACCATCTATAGATGAAGATCATCCTCGAGAAAAATTAACCTCTGAGAAAGGCATAAATGTTATTCCCTTCGTATTATTTGTATTATCCATACATGTCTTCCTATGTATTGAACTTCTCCCTTTTTTAATGCAGCTACTGAGGAGGAGCTTCCTGCGAGGCAGGATCCCGTTGCAATCCTTCCCATGGGTCATGGTAATCTTTTATTGTGAACTCTTTCTAGCATACCCTTGTCAACATTCCTTCATTTTCGTTTCCCAAATGAAATTGTGAGCACCGCTAGTGCCCTCAAGCGTTCTTCCAAAATTGCCTCAGTGCGTGTGATTCGTCAAGAACTGCTTACGCATATAGTAGCCTTAACACCTTCATCACCCGATCTAACGAGTACCAGAGACAAGGTGTTGGAAGCTTTGGCCGAGGACGTAGAGATCTATATTCGTAACGATGGGTTTCGATAAGGGATAAAGATTTATTTCGCGTCCTTAATCAGGTGGTCAAGGTTAGCGTCGAAAATTGCAGCCATTAAAAGTAATACTGAGGCCCAGCCCACCCTAGATGATGTAGAGGTTGAGTAGAAAACTTTGATAGAGAAGTTAGACCAGGTTTGTGATTCAGTGACCAGTATTGATAATGCATTGGCTAGTGCCCAAGAGGAACTGACAAGGGTGCAGTCTCGAATCGAGGCCCTCAAAGCTACCTGAGAAGTGAGAGCAATGGAGGGTAGCGCGCTTGAATCACAGATTTTCATGGTTTCTTCCAACATAGATCATCTTCGTGAAGAGTTCATCGGGCGAGGTGATCAAATTCGATCTTCCTTGACTGAAGAAGAGGATTTCTATACATGCCTCCTTTTTGCTTTCCTAAAGTAATGTAATGGAGATGATGTAACAAACTTTTTGTGAAATGAAAGAAAAAATAATGTTTTGTCTCTTATTATCTTGTCTTTCTCTCTTATTCTTTTGAATCATTTTCTTTATTAAACATTGTAAGAGTTAAGTAGGATTAACTTTATGAGAGTTGAATATAACTGACATTATAAGAGTTATGCTTACTTGACATTGTGAGAGTCAAATGTGGTGGACATTATGGGAGTCATATATTAATCGACTTTATAAGAGTTAGATATGGTGGACATTATAAGAGTCATATATTATTTAACTTTATAAGTGTCAGTTCTGGTGGACGTTATAAGAGTCATATGTTGTGCGACTTTATGAGAGTCAAGGTGGGTCAACTTTTAAAGGTCCAGTGCAGTTGTGTTCTTTGGCGTTATGAGAACTGAATATGGCTGACTTTATAAGAGTCGAAGATTAAAAGCCACGGTGATGTGTGCCTTTTTAGGTATAATACCCTTTCCAACAAACGTCGTGATAACACATATCTATATCCCTGAAGCGGTGTTGATGCGGTCCTCTTGTCGATGATATTAGATTGTTGCTTTGTAAAGGATACTCAGGTGATGCTGGCTGAATCTGGATTGTCGCAATGAGACAAATCCATCATTTTTCTCTCCTTTCCGAGACGCCATTTTCTGAAAGATTCTGGCCTTTCATGTTTATAAATAAGAGAGTTGCTCTTATTGCCCTTCTCATTCTGTCATCTTTTGTAAATACTTTCGTCTTATGTCGTAGGCATGACCCCCAAAAGGAAAGTTGCTAATGTTCCTGAGGTTGGAGAACCGTTTGAATCGCGTATAAAGCGAGACGAGTCCTCCTCGACTGAGGGGGAGGGTGCTGAGCCATTATTTGACCGTGGTACTCCTTAAGTCCTTTGTTCATTCTATGCTCTGTCTTTTTGGTTCTCATGACCTGATGCTACTGATTTCTTTTATAGATGTAGTAAGGATTCCTACAACTGAGGAAGTGAAGATCAGGGTTGCTGAGGCTCGCCATGAGTGTGATGTGCTGATTAGGCGTTTAATCGGCCTATTTGCCGAGGAGGCGGATGTTCCTTTTGTTTGTCAAGAAATCTTGGATGCGCTGGATCGTATAGAAGCTTGTGTTTACAATTCTGAGTTCAAGGGTACGGTAATGTGCCTTCTTGATGGTTTATCCGATCTCTGTGAGGCAAAGGACATTAGAATTTTAAAGGGGTCAGAACATGACGTTCGCTTGTGTCTCCAAGAGGAGGAGATCAAAATGGCTGACTTAACCACCCAACAGACCCGAGTGTTAAATGAGATTGGGCCATTAGTAAAGGACGCTGATGAGTTAATGGCCCAGATGGAGGCTTTAAATGAACGCTTCAACAAAGTCATGAATCAGCTAGAAACTCGCAAGAGGTTCGTCAATCATGTGGGCAATTCTATCCACCAAACTATTTATATAGTGGATTATTGCAGGGGCGAATTAATGAGCCGAGAGATCGAACGACATAATAAAATCTCTAGGAAGGCTATTCATAACTTGAACGTAGTGCAGTCCAATGTCAATGTGGTGAATGACGCTCTAGAGGTGAATGCAGAAATGTTGCCTTCGTTGCACATCAAACTCCTTAGTTTCAGTAGTCCTGACTTAGCAAGAGATTGAGGCTGTAGGGTGGTCATAGGGCAGAGTGCCCTTTCTTGTATTCTCTTTATTGTAATGACAGTTTATAACAAAAATAAATTTTGATTTTCATTCAAATTTGTCTACAATTTTCATTCAAATTTGCCGAACTTGTGTGCCAAATTTTGCTTTTCCTTTTTTCCTTTCCCCCTTTGTGAAATGTGTCTTGTAGAGATTAAACAGAAGGACACAGTTCTCAAAGAGAGGTAGTGGTCTTGGTATGACAGGCTGCCTACGTACCCTTAAACAGGATCAAGCCCGGCTATAGTTCGATTATAGGATTTTTGGGTATTTTGTCCCTTTTTTACCCCTAATGGTTGCCCACTAGGACTTAGGTTCGCTTAATTTTTGCATCACAGTACCATTGCTGGTTTTCATTGTGATCAACGAGAAATTGATTTTGCCATGCATGGATTTTTTTACTCGTGATGCCCAGACAGGTTTTTCCCACACCCTTTCCATCAAGCGTAATGCATATTTGTCCCCTTTTGCCCTTAGGATCCCTTAACGTAAGACTGAGGTTTGCCTACTTTTTGTATCTCATTACCATTGCTGGTTTTTGACGAGATTGGCAGTGATTTTTTTTCGGAATATGGTTGCATTCAGGACAAGAAATAACCCAGACTGCATACGTACTTATCTATGACAAGATCAAACCGACATAGTTCCTTGAAGGCCATTATGAGCCTACTAAAGGATAATATTTCTTCAAAAATCTGGCATTGCAGTATTTGTAATTGGTTAGAACTCTAATCGATTACACATACTACAATTGATTGCAGTCCAAATCGACTACAAAAACTACAATCGATTTGGGCATTGATTGAGACAAAAAAATAAGGACCCGAGCACTTAACCCCATGATTCTAATGGATTACAAAAAGGGATTGTAAAACCCATTTTTCAGGGTGTAATCAATTGTGGCATTTGTAACCAATTATAAATGTAATCGATTGTATAATTTGTAACCGATTACAAATACTCCAATCCGTTACAAGTGTGAAAGTAAGGAAAAAAATAACTTCATTTCAAAACTATGGTGTAGATTAATTACCTGTTTTAAAAGATTCCAATCCAACATAGGAAAGGGGTCCATGACCCCAATAAAAGTAAAACTTTCTTTTTAGGGCAACCACTTCAAGCCATTTTTAGAGTGTTCAAAAGTTTGCCAAAAATGAACCTCCTTCTTCCTCTCTCACTGTTTTAAGCTAAAAAGTTTACTCCTCAATTGAATATTGTTCTCTAGCTTCTCTTCCAAGCTCACATATCTATAGAGAAGAGATCTTTGTTTGTGTGGCCTAGCTTAAGGAGTTCAAGAGCCAAAGCTTAAAGTGGTGTGGGTGTACTGAGACATATTATAGCTTTGCAAGGAACACTCCCACTATGTGCTACTAGCAAAATCAACCAAACTATGATAATATTGTTATCTCTTGCATTCAGTTGCATTTACATTCATATTTGCATTGTTTTGCTTCCACCAGAGACACCGGAAGCTTGACTACCTCCACCGAAGACACTAGAAGTAGTACACACTCATCAGAGACATTGAGTGTTGTTGGTTAGCTTGCTTGTGAGCAAGTGGTTGGGTTTTGTATGTTTTTGACCTAGGTTGTAATAATACCTAAATGAAATATACCTAAGCTCGGGGGTGAGCTTTAGAAGAGTGGAGGTAGGCCCTCATGTCGAACCACTATAAATCTTGTGTTGTAGATTGAGTGTGTGATTATTTGTCTCTCTTTACTTTTGTGTTCATAGAGAATATTGCTCATTACATGTTTGTTTAAATGTTTTAGTAAGTTCATTGTTGCACACACACACACACTTGGTTTAATTTTAAGAAGATTAAAATCAATCCCAATATTGCCAAGAAAGGGTAGAACAATTTAAATATCATATTCACCCCCTCTAGGATACTTTTATAGGAATTTCAAGATTAAAACATGTAAAAAAATTGCTTTAAATTATGTTCATTTAATACCTAAAAAGTTATTAATAAAGTATAATTTATTAAAATGAAAAATGTATGAGAAATTCCTAAATACTTGGATAACAGAACATTGAAGAAATTACAATTATACATAACAACTTAATTTTTAGTGTTTTAAGGCATAAAAAGTACTGAAAAATATCCAAAAGAACACTGCATTATGATCATTTAATACATAGAAACATGGACAACAAAATGTTGATTGAAACTATAAATATATGTGTATATAAAAAAAACTTAATTTTTAGGGTTTTGGGACATCAAAAGTGGTAAAAAATCATCCAAAATAGCAAATGACTTTTGAACCAAGAAAAAAAAACTATAAAACCCATACATAGAAACTTGGATAACAAAACATTGATTGAAACTAACTCTAGAAAACCAAGTTAAATAGGGGATTAAAATCAGTTTGGTCCAAGCTGATTGTACTTTTCACAATTATTTTCTAAGCACAACCCCATGTTAAAATTATAAAAATGGTTCAATGAGAATCAAACCTTACTAGTTCCTCTCTCTCTCTCTCTCTCTCTCTCTCTCTTACGAGTGAAGACAAAGGATCAATTGCATGACTCTTCTCTTTCCCCTGTGAGTGAATAGGAAGGTTTAGCCACATGAGTGACAACTGGACGAACATCCTGAAGTGGGTTTCTGTGTTAGGTATTGATAGATAAGATTCTTACTACTTATAAGAATCTTTGTTTTTCTTAGACTTTTAGGGATATCAATACCCCGTGGAGTTTGTATAGTTATTCTTAACTTTAGAAAAACCTCACCATTACTCCTAAAGAAAGTGTATGGATAATTATCGAAATAAAAAATGTTAATTAAAACTATTTTCACTAGAAAACTAGATTTTTAAGTTTGGTAGCTTTCATGAGCCCCAAACACATTATTGTTATTAAGGTAAAATCATTATTATAGAATCTAGAGATCAATCTCTTAAGTCCTAGTCTTACTGGACCCTTAAGCAAAGAGACTTGAAGAATGAAAATACTTAAATATGTTTTGGGAGGCTGTTATGAAAATTCGAACAAGGTTGAGATGGTGCCAAAAATAAACCATCTAGGCCTTGTACGAAACCTTCACCATGACTTCTTAGGAAAGTGTATGTACCTTTATTTGGATTCAACAATTTCATCTAAAAACCTTTTTTTTTTTTCTCAAGTAAAAACTCTTCAAGCCGAGTAACTCTTATAAGACACCAAAATATCATTATTTTCAAGAACCTTTTTATGATTTTATACAATCTAGAGATCAATTATATAGGTCTAAAGTCCTAATGTTTTACCTTCCTCCATTGGAATCAATGAACTATGTCCCATTGGAACCTTTACCTAAGTGATCTCAAGAATGAAAGTCCATATACATTTCTTGAGATTCTGTTTATGAAAATCTAGACAAACTTGAGAATGCAATAGCAAAAGATTTTAGTCCTTGAGTTGACCTTGTTCATATTAAGCACTGTAAATTTACTTCATACTCCATGAAATTTCCTCTTCAATAGATTGATTTATCTCTTAAAGTTGATTGAAAGAAACTCCTCTAAGGTTAGACCTCCGAATATCCTCCTCAAAGATTAATGAGAGAGTTACTACTGCCCATTTTGACAATTTTTGGGGCTTGAAAATCATACCAACCCTATCCTTTTTGGCATATTTCTTCATCTATTAGCTTACAATGGAAGAACATACTTTTTTGACTATTTACTTTTAACCACCTTATCCTTAACTTCTATTCTATGAATTTTCTAATGCATTTGCTTGTCTTTGATTCTATGATGACTCAACAATACCAATTAGTGTCCTCTATCACTTTGATTCTTTTTAATGATAAAGAAAAATGCACTATTTTTAGTTCACGCTTTATAATTGAATATCTCATGCAATGTTACCTTTATGGTTGAATTGTTTTATATCATCTAATACTCTTAAAAATTAATTGTTGGCTTTGAAGATTTGGGATGCATTTCGCTGTATGAGGGTAAGGACTATGGAGAGCCATTGATTACGAGTTGGAGCTCTTTTCTAGAGTTCATTCCTAATATCTTCAGGTAGTTTGGACAAAACTATTCTTTAACATGATATACGTGCTCAAGAAGACTTTGTTAGCAAGCTCACTTGTCACAAGTCATAGGTTAGAGCCCAATGCTTCTTGCAGTAGTTTGTTTGAACTTGTTGATTCATTTTCAATGTATAAACTTTATTAAGCAGCTTATGGTTAAGTTTTCTCCTTTGGTCAAATTTGATGTATTACATTGTTATTGTTATCGTAACTCAACTCCACTCAACTTAACAAAGCCTTATCCCCACTATTTGGGGTTGACTTCACGAATCCTATCTTGCCATTGAACTCTATCTAGGGTCCTATTTACATGAAATAATAAGCACTCTTGTCCTTCCTTACTACATCAATCATAGTCATTTTTAACCTTCCCTTTATCCTCTTAACATTTTCAACACGCGTCATGTCACTCCTCATTAGTTCCATCATTGGTCTTTGCTATAGATGACTGAACCATCTCAGCTCACTTTCTCTCATATTGTCACCTATTGATGTCACTATTAAATTCGTGTGAATGAATTTATTTTTGATTCTATTGTTCTACTCTTACCACTCATCTATACCAACATCCCCATCTTTGATATGTACATTCTATATATGTGTTTTTCTTGATTTCCCAACATTCTGCTCTATAAAGCATGGCTAATGTTATTGATATTTCATACAATTACCTTTAAGTATAATGAAATGTGTAGATCCTACAACTCTCCAGAAGCGCCTTTCCACTTCATCTACAAGCTCTAATTTTATGGCCAACATCCTTTTCCATCTCTCCCTTTTTAGGGATGATTAAACCAAGAAAAATAGTCGCTTTGGAGTATCCCTTGGCTATCAATTATAATACTCCCTCATTTCTAATCATGTGCTATATAAAATTAATTTACTTTATATCTTCTATTTTAGTGTATCTTATCTTAATACCTTTTGATTTTAAAACATCCCTCCATGGTTCTAACTTTGTATTTATCCTCCCTAATCTTAAATTAAAACCATATCATCCACAAATAACATAGCTCATGGGACCTCCTATATTTTCCTAATCAAATCATCCATACCTATTACATAGAGATACAAGCTTAATGTTGAGCCCTGTTGTAAATCTATCCTCTTGTCTCTCCCCTAGTTGTTTTAACATTAGTTATTGTTCCGTCAAACACATCCTTAACTAAGTCAATATCAACTTGAGACCTCTTTCTTTCCAAAACACACTAGGTAAGTTCTCTTGGTACCTTATCATATACTTTCTCTAAGTCAATAAAGGCCATGTGAATTCTTTTCTTCATTTCTCTAAGCTTTTTCATCATGCGCCTAAGTAAGACAATAGCTTCAATCATCAATCTGGCTGTCATAAATCCAAATTGATTTTTGATACTCTAATTTATTGTTTGTGTCTATGTTCAATCATTCTCTTCCAAAGTTTCATAGCATGGATAATAATCTTGATCCTAGTATAATTAGTGCAACTCTGTATATCTCCCTTTTTGTAAATAGGCATGCATTTTTTGTAACCCCCCTGAACCCGAATTCGGATTTGGATCCGTATCACTCCGGATTCGGATTCGTTACTGTTCATAAGTCCAATAGTCCGCATAGAAATTGGCCAAAATCCTGGCTAAAATAGTCTACATGTTCAAATTAATTTTCCTTATGTCCATTTAGTTAAATGATCATATTTAAATAATTGCAGAAGCGTATTTGATATTTATTTGTCTCATATGTTCATATCAAAATGTGGAAGTGTACTCCAAGAGCCACAATGATCACAATAATCCAATAGTCATGAGTCAAATGAAAATATCACTAGGGTGCCCTCTCACCCAAATTTACATAGGGAAGGTCCATAAAACAGAAGATAAGGACCCGACATAAAAAGGGGGTCTTAAAACATGTCCGTGACAGTGATACTAATAAAAGAGAAAACCTGTGGATGCCATAGTGAGTCCCTCAGATGGAGGACTTGTAATAATAGTCAGTCTGAAAAACAAACGACTGAGTTAGTCCCAACCTGTAAGAAATCTAGCATACCATAAATAATCTGAAGTAAAACACATATTAAAATGCTAACATGTCCAAAGGTCAATATCAAGCTAAACAAATATCAAAGTAGTAATCATAATCATACTAGTACAAAAATATCAATAGTCACATGTCACACAGAAGTCAATGGTTCAATACAAAGATCTAATTTCGAATAATAAGTCAATGCAGAGGTCAAAGCTCACAACTCGATGATATATATTAAATCTCGAAAGATCCAATGTTTTATGATTTGAGAGTGTTTAGATTTCGGTGTTCAAAGTGTTCGAAGTCTACATGGTTCACAAAGTTTGGAGTTCAAAATTCAGAGTTCAAAGATTCAAAGTGTTCTGAGTTCGATGTTCAAAGATTTTATGTAAAGTATTCATATGCTTTGACCAACTCCACAGGTAGGGTCCTGATCTCGTGCCAAACCCCACGAGTATGGCCAATGTCATTGTTTAACCCCAATGAGAAGGGCTAATGTCCTTGTTATGACCCCAAGGAGGAGGACCAATATTCGTGAGCCAAAGGGCATGTTCGAAGTACTTTCTCACACTTAACCTTGTGAGTAGACCCAAATAGTTAAGGACACACTTAGCCCGGTGTTAAGGCCCACATAATCAATGGTCACACTTAGCCCTGTGACGGGGTCCAAAATGGGTTAAATGTTTGAAGTCTAAAAAGGGTTCACGTTAATAAGTCCGAAAGTCCACATAGTTTCAATAATTAGAATGTTTCTATAATGTATAAAGAAATTGTAAGCATCACATTTACATAAATCAATCACTTCAAAGGTACATGGTTCCTTTAGATTCAATGTTATTGTATAATTCGATGTTCATAAGTTTGGAGCTACAATGATTCATTAAAGTTTCACATAGAGTCAATGATTTAAATATGTAATAGGATTCAAAGGTTCACATGGTTCACATAATCACATAGGAGGCATAGACTTCAACAGAATCAATGAATTCAATATATTCCCACATAAATTCACATGTATTCCAATGAATCAAATCACATAGGTTAGCCAATATCACTCCTAGTGTTCCAAACAAAGGGTAAAACAAGATTACCTTTCAAATTAATCACAAATAGAATAGATCTTAAAGGATTTACAATCTCACACAGATTTTCAAAGATTCACATGGAGAAAATTCAGATTTCACATGTTCTAAAGGGTTCCTTGTAGGAGATCAGTCCACACATTGTCTAGGATCAATAATTTTTCACAAAATAGGTGCAAATCTAAAGAATAAACAAAATTCAATGGTCTTAAGCATAGGTCTACAAAATTTTCAAAGATTCCAATAAGAGATGAGTCATCCTAAGCATAAGGAGCATGGAGACTTACTAAACAAGGTGAAAAAAATCAAAGATCTAATATGTTTCAAAGGATTGAATTTAAATAATTCTAACAATCTCAGAGAATTTCATGTATAGCATCACATAACCTGAAATCACAAGAGAGATTCATCTATAGAAGCCTAGAATCAAGGATTCACAATGTTCAATGGCTTAAAGCACGGGTTTCCACATATTTTCAGAGATTCCAAAGAATTTCTATAATCCAAACACAAAAATCTAAGAGAATCAAGAGGAGAATGCATCAAGTCATCCATAGTATGCAAGATATTCTTATAAGAAGCTTAGATTCAATGATTCACATAGTTTTTCAGAAATTTCAATGAGTTTCCATATCCAAAGCACAAAGAGCAAATGAATCCAAATAGAAAGTATATCAAATCATCTATAGAAAACTAGATATTCTTACTAAGGAGCTTAATCCAATGAATAAACTACATCCAATTGTCCAACCAATGATTTTTTAGAGATTTTAAAGGGTTTTAAATACAGACTCCAAAGATCAAAGAAGGATTTACACAAATCACTCATAGTAAGCTAGATGTTTTTACAAGAAGCTTAGATTCAATGATTCACATAGTTTTCAGAGATTTCAAAGGATCCAAATACCAAACTCTAAAGATCAAAGAGAAATATACTTCATCAAATCTATCGTAAGCTAGATATTCTTATCAAAAGCTCAATCCAAAGGCTTCTAGGAATGAAACCTTCACTTCACCTCCTCAAATCACTTTATTCTATAATATTCGAGTAGATATAATCATTAAAAGAATAAAACTAGGAAGTTCTAGTAGAAAACAAACTAATCTCAGCAGATTCTCAAAGTTGGGAGTGAAACTTACCTAATTAGGGAAGAACTCCTACACTTTGTTCAAAGACTTTCTCTAATCCCTCTAATTCTTTTCCTCTTTGTTATATTGAGACAAAATTATCTAATTGAGGTGTTAGTAGGGCTATAACTTGTCTATGATGAGATCCCACATATTTGGGGAACCAATGAGCAAATGTCACGTCGCAAAATCACCTTTTGGGGTAAGTTTGGACTAATTTTTTTGAACTTTTAGTAGCTGGGGCACCTCCCACGACCTTGGGGCGCCCCAAGTGGTGCACCTTGGGCACCTCCATAACTCTGGGGTGCTCCAAGTGGTGCACCTTGGGGTACCCGAGTGGTGTTTGGGGTGCCCGGCCTACACAACTCGAGACTGTCCAAATTTTTCCTACAAAAACATGTCGTGGTAAAACAACCATAAATTTTTGTAAAAAACTTTAAATTGAGTTCCATTTATTGCATTGGAAAGAAGACTCAAAGATATTTTTAATAAGGCATAGCTCACCCTCTAGTTCCCTCGGGATTGGTGTCAGTAGGCCTCGGAAGTCACCCTAATTACGTAATCAGGATAACTTTTGAACTTGATACGTTCGAGACCCAACTTGGGTTCTACACTTCTAACTCAATCCAAAAGGTTCATAAACAACCTAAGGTATGTCTAGAATATGATCTATGACAATTTTATCCTTAAAAGGGTAAAATTACAATTTTACCCTTTTAGTATAAAGCGGGACATTACATTTTTCCCCATTCATTTAGCATTTTTCTTGTTTTAATGATCTTGTTAAATGTAGTTAAGCAAGATAAGCCATTGTTTTCCTTGCATTGTCAAACCACATTTGAGATACTATTTGGTTCTAAGGCTTCCTTCATATTTGTCAATGCCCCTGAAACTTTGGACAACCTAATTCTATGAATGTACCATGGATCTCCAATCTCATTGACACTACTCTTAAAGTTGCATCCCCTGCATGATCATCATTTAATAATTTATGGCTCTTATTATCTGTAAAAACAAACAGCCATTTGGATGAAATGGTATTTATTTTATTTATTGAATATTATTGGTTTTATTGATTACTTTTGCTTAAAAACCAACTGGCCTTGATCTAGGTTTGTGGACTGAAGTGGTCTTATGATAACCATGAACTAGCATTGGGCGGAGATGATAATGAAGTGAGTGATTTTTCTTTATTTCTCAGCATGCCTAACATGCATTTATTCATGTAATAGTTTTAGTGACCACCATGTCCTAATTTTACCTCTTTGCAGCTTTTTGTTTGGAATCAACCTTCATCACATCATGTACTGAAATATTATGAACACACAATAGTTGTAAAAACAATTGCATGGTTTCCACATCTTTATGGACTTTTAGCATCCGGTGGTGGCATGACAGACCGTTGCATTCATTTTTGGAATAAAATCACTAATTCACACTTGAGCTGCATGGACACTGGCAGTCAGGTGATCTTGTAATTTGGTGACTTTTGGATTAAAATTGTTAATTACACTGTTTTGGGGGGAAAAAAAAAACTGATATGAAGATGTCAAGGGAATAAAGAAAAAAGAAAATAGAAAAACAGATAAGGAAAGAAAAGAAATGAAAGAAAAATTTTGAAAGAAAAAAAGACGTATTTTGCTATCACGTTGAAAAAAATGGATGTGAATATTTCTAAATTTTTCATGTCACCAAATTATAGTACACTTGCATCTGCATGTGCACATGCAAGTGGTTAGTCTTTTGGAAGTCGATTGAATCTACATAATTTAATTCATATGATAGAATGATTACAAGACATCCATAATAACCAAAAAAATAAAAATGAAAATAAAAATAAAAAAAGAATGTTTCAATGTGGAAATGCTTATGAAAATACTCAAAAATTTTCTCCCCCAGAGAAAATACTTGAAGAATTATAGTAATGATGTCACTGATATTTTTTGCAGATACATATCTCTATATTGATCTATAGGATATATGTATTTATATCAGCTGACAAATATACAGACGATACAGCACATTTATCGGTCATGGCCTGATAAAATTGATCGATGATCGGAACAACATATTTGGAACATATAACTAGATATCTAGACTGATTGACCTTTTAGTTTTATTTTTTTAATCATCTGAAAAAATGTGATTAATCAGTTGGTGATCATCACCCGAATGCATCAATTTTGGTTTAGATCTCCTAGGAGGGACGAATCAAATATTGAGGGTTCCATACTCTTGTATGTAAGCTACATATATGATTTGTATTATTTTCTAGACAGCATTTATGTTCTAGAGTGACTCAGATTTTAGGGTTTCTTCTTTCTCTTCATTTTGGTTAGTTGCCTACATTCAGAGACAAGTGCACGTGGTGTGGGCTCCTAACCCATAGGTGCCCATCTTCTCCAGCTACTCCGGCAGGTATTGCTGTGGTCCAGGTTACTGGTGCATGTCTCTAGGGGTGTCAATCAGCCGAGCTTTGCTCAGCTCAGCTCGGGCTTGTCACATGAAGGCCAGGTTCAGGCTCGTGACAAGCCTGAGTTGCCGAGCTCAGGCTTGGTTTGGTCTCGTGAAGATAAGCTGACGCTCGGCTCGGCTTGGCTCGGTTCATTAGAAAAAAAGGCCTAATATTCTAATGGTCCATTAGCCTAATGTGTTTATTTATATTTTAGTATTGTTAATATATATAATTTTACTATAAATTTTTTAATTAAACCAAGGTCTAAATGACCCGAGCTTTTAGCGATCTTAGCTTAGTGAAGTTCAGCTCAGGCTCACTTAATAAACGAGCTTTAATCAAAGCTCAAGTTCGGCTTACCAAGCTTAAAACAAGGCCCAGGGTCGGCTCTTTGATAGCCCTAAATGTCTCCCAGGCCAATTATTACATGGAGATACTTTCGGTAGACATTGAATGCATGCTTGTTTAAAAAGGGGTATGACAATGGAGATAAGTGTAACAATGGGGTGGTGATGGGCCTAACCCGATTATGCCCACGCTAAATGGATCTGGAGGAGCTAGGCCCAACAACAATTTTAAGGGGTCAAGCTTTCTGTGAGGGTATACATCTGCGCTGATAAGATTGAAACACAATGGGTTTGTAAAGGCAACCAAAGCTCGGGTGAGGTGCAGGTAGACAATGGGTGTAAGTCAGAACAAGAGCTGGGCAGGCGATTAATTCATATTTATTCATTATGGAGACCAACTTCATATTTCATTCCATTAATTCATTAGAAAAACAAAAAAACTGATATAAAAATCTATATTATTATATCCACAAAGTATTGGGCCATGGGCTAGGTCAAGGTTGACCTAAGCACAATCCAGACTTTAGTTAGAGCTTAAATCAGGACATGGGGACTGTCAGTCCTATCCTCGGGCGTGGACTTTTTTATGCCGGGCCAGGTTGGGTTCAGGCTGATCGGACCTTGTGAACAGCCCTGTTGATTAGGCTGTGATACGAAAGAACGTTTATTATGATGGGAATAAATAAGGAAAAGAAAAGAAATAGGCTGCTATCGTAAGCAAAAGAAAAGAAACAAACAAAATTGAGTGGTATATCATGTTGGAGCTCCCCCCACCTTCGAAGTGGGTTTTCCTTATTTCACCCTTCATTTTCTCTCTTCATAATGTGATTTCTTCTTGAAAGGACTACGTTTCTTTAATTATCACTTGATACAATCCATCTAGAAAATTTAATGCTCCAAGATTCATCTGATTTGATGAACTTGATCATCTGGTTGGCTTTTGTTTTTTTTTTTTAATGGTCAAGCTGCCCTATACTGGCGGCTATATATTGTCGAGAGTTCAACGTTATGCAATTACAAACAAGTTGGGAGTCGCCTTTGATCCAGAGTGTGCTGACTTCTTGTTGTCGAGCTAACAAAATGGCTTCTCTTAGAACCCATGCTTTAGCCATTATACTTGTTTGCCTGTATAATGGCTAAAGCATGGGTTGTTTGCTGAAAGCCTTCATTCTTGCTGTGAAAGACACCCCATGCATGCCAGCATAACTGGGCTTGTTTGCTGATGCGTCATTGAAATTGAGCTGAAGTTCACCCAGGAGGAGCTCACAATCGAATGAAAATCTGTCTTCTCATTGCTTGGTTGCTGCTTTTTGGTTGCTCAGTGCTATTTAACCAAGTGGTAGTAGAAAAATATTCCACTCTTTTTTAGTAGGAAGCTGTAACTTCAGATTTCTAAATATTATAGCAGTTTAATGACTCCATTTTTTCCAAATACTATATGCAGTGGGATATCATTGATGAAGGTCAGGGAATTAGAAAGAACGAAATGATCCAGAATGATATTTGGAAAGTTAGATTTTTTTTGGTAACGAGCGTAAGCTCGATTCATTCATCAACAAAATTCCTCGGACTGCAAGATTCAATTGAAAACTGGATAAAATCTCATCAAGGAGGTCACAATAGTTCCAAACTCGGGAAATATGTTCTCAAGCTGCGAAAGTAGCAAAGGAATGCGCAGCCCTATTGCAGGCTCGTAGAACATGAGATATTTGGATGTTGTTTATAGGGAGCAAATGTCTTGTCCAGGGCATTCGGGGGCATCATTTGGGCGGGAATTTGAAATTTCATCCAACTCCCATTCATTTTATTCCATATGACGTCCACTGGTGTCCTGGACATTAAATCTTGGACAGAACATTTATTTCCTTGTTTGTATAACCCATTAGTCTTCTGCAGTCTTGGATATTTGATGTGCCAAGGACGGGTAGATTCTGAATCATTTAAAATCATGATTATGGAGGAACAATTACCTTCCAGAATGACATATGTTCAGTTTCTAACTCTTGAACGAGTATTAACCCAAAGAGAAAGCTCGTTGGCTCTGTTTCTTTGGCTAAAACTATTAGAAGTTCTCTGGATTCACCTTTAATAAATGCTCCTTTGTGATTTCAGATAATGGCCGCAGCTGCATTTGAAAATCCTGCTACACCATCCACATTTATTTTTATGGAGCTTAGTCGTGGTGGGCACCAGTTTTGGAAAGAGTCATCATTTTTATTTGAAATTGAATCTCCCGGAAAGCAAGGATTTATGGAGGCAACATTGTTGTATTCATTGTGTAGTGTGATGGCTCTAACAAGAATGGATTCCGCCCTTGCTACTTGATTTTGAAAAATCTTTTTGTTGCGAGCTTTCTAAAGGTGTCACGAAATCATAGCCCATTGCTTAAAAATGCTTGTATCTGGCTGCCTACATAACCACTATATGTATCATCGTTTTGTTCACGAGTACGGATTCCCAAGGGAGCCAAACCATATTGCTGGGGCTAGTCCACAATCAAAAAATATGTGTTCTATTGTTTCCAGATCCATGCAACTGATAGGGCACCCTGGGTCCAAATTGGGAAAGACCCTAGAGAAGTGGGCTTGTAACACCCAACATACAATTGGAAAACTGATTTCAGTAGGTACATATACAACGATAAATGTTTGATACATGTGTGAGAAATTTTGGAAAAAATAACCAAAATATATAAAATAAGGGAATTTGGATTGATCTAGACACCCACAAACCAATCCCCCACTTACTGGACCGATCCTCTACTTAGTGGATCAATCTGAGTGTTATCGGATGCTAGAAGAATTTCCACCAGCAACACCTTGAACCAATCCGAGGAAATTGCCAGATCAATTCGGCAAGGTTTGGGTGTTCACAGAATAAGAACAGAGACACTCTAAGCTGATCCAGAAATGATTGGTCCGATCTGAGTCACACCAATCTGACAAGTTTGGACCAATCCAATCAAGCAAAATCCGAAAAAAATAGAGTCCGTGAGAAATTGCGAATTTTCCTCCTTGGGTGAGTGAGACCCATAGAATCTTAGTATAAAACCTCCAACTTATCTAATTTAGATCCAAAAACATAAGAGAGAGGCTAAGGGAGAGAAAAGAGGGAGAATTGAGTGAGAAAAGAGATAAAATTGAAAGAGAAGAAGAGAAAACTTTCTCTAGAGAGCAAGGTGGGCCTCAAAATCCTAGATCTAACTAAATTTAAGAAAAAAATGTGGATTTTTAATGTAAATTCATTTAGATCTATGACTTTTGAATGTGTATTCATATTTAATTTTACAGAGAAAGGAAATGAAGAAAGAATTCTTAATTAGAAGATTATTGCATAGAGATTGAAGAAGAAAAAAGAACTCAAGTGTAGTAAGTAATTATGCTTAATATGCAACTGTTTTCATTCTTAGGATTTTAGATTCATGTGTTTGCAATGATTTCTCTACAACATTTTCAAGTGGATTTAAATGATCTTAGATACATATGTTTCCATAAGTTCTCTTCAAGGACTTTTCAAGTGAATTTGTATGGGTTTCATTCATTAGAGAGTAAGTTTTATTTGCAACATTGTCTCATTCATAAGATATTAAATCATTGAATCTTAGTTTTGTGCATTGTATATATTGTTTCTTCTCTAATTCCTTAATTTACACTGATTTAATACAAATCTATATGATTTATTCATGTTTTTTCTCATTGATTATCAAGATCTATGTCTTTCCAAGTTAATCCTTCAAAGACATCAAGTGATTTTGTGTGATTTGTTTTTATTCTCTTTAAATGTTTAGATCAATAAATCGAATTTCAGGTGGATTGCTATGATTTACATCAAATTCCTTCAATATGACCATTGAATCTACTCTTATTCCATGTTAAATATTTGAAAGTGTTTTGCACTACGTGAAATTTATTGTGACTTGATTGAATGTTAGAGATCTAATTGTTTTAGTCATGAATTATATTCATCCTTCGAAATCTATGATATGGAAGTGATAGAATTGATTTATTCATTAATGCTTGTGGATATATCTCATCATTTTGAACTTCTATTCATAATATTTATATCATTTGTGAAGATTGATAGTCTCTTTGCACTCAAAGTGTTCCAACTAATGGATTTGGCTTCTGAATTATAATTGAATGTTATGAATCATCGAAGTATATGACTAGTTTTGGTAAGTGATTTACTCTAAATGTGTACTTTAGGTAGGTCAAACAAACTAGTGAATTATAAATCATTTAACTTTGCTTTTAATTTGAAAATCATTGAATGTATCTCTATCATGACATGTTTTATGTCTCATAGATCAATTATGTTTTAAAAAGCTTCGAAAAAAATGTTTTAGTGTTATGAATTGGTTTTTCATATTGAAAAGTGTTTAGTTTGTAAAAAGATATCGACTTGAATATGTTTTGATTCTTCCGAATCGGTTTCTTTACTAAAGAGTGTTTAGTTTTGAAAGTTTTGGAAAAGCATATGAAGTGATTTTCGAATGCTATCTATTGGGAAATCCGAACCACTATGATTTTTGACAAGTGAACAATGGGCTCCCTCACAAAGCATATTATGAGAATAGTGGATCCCCTTAAAAGGTATATTGTGGAAAAATTGGGCCCCCTCATAGGACATACTGTAAGAACAGTGGGCCTCCTCATAGGGTATATTGTGAGAATAGTGGGACCCTCCATTAGGGCATATATAATGGATTCCCCTCATAGGGCATATTGTGGGAATAGTTGGCCCCCTCATAGGGCAGATTGTGAGAACAATGGACCTCCTTATAGGGTATATTGTGAAATAACGGGCCCCTCCATTAGGACATAAATGATGGAGACTTTCATATGGCATATCGTAATCAGTGGGCCCCTCCATTAGGGCATATATGATGGAGCCTATTACAGGACAATATGTGAAAGTGTTTCAAAAGAGTGTTTTAAAAAGTATAAGAATTTTTGTAAGTGTCTTGAAAAGTGTAAGAACCTCCTTATGTGTTTTGACAAGCATATGAATCTCTATATGTCTCCCAAATGAGTGTTTTCTGATAGTGAACATAGTAAACCGTTTTAATGGCTCTTTGAATCATGTTTTTAGAGTGACATTGTTTATAAAAATCTATGTTTTTAAGAATTTATACATAAATGTTACATCGTTCCGACTTGCACGTTTTATAAATATTCAAGCTTATGCCATGTTTGACCTATACACATCAAATTTTATTGCGTGTATTAAATTATCCATTCATTTGGAATTGTTTTATTTATGTTTGTTTTGGGGATTACACTTCTCTGGATTCTTTAATCCAACCTGTTAATTACATATTCTTTATATGAGGGAGACAGAACATCTCCTATTAAGGTTTACAAGAAAAATATGTAACATAAGGTAATGAACTTCATGATACTGTCAATCCATTGTATACAAGATTACAATGTCACCTTATTGAAGACATTTATGACTTCTTATTTCCTTTGTTGCGCTTGCTAGTCCTCCAAAGCTTCTTATTGCTTTCTTGAGTTGCCTTCAGGGAAAGATTTAGTTGTCAATTATTTGAAAGAACTCATATTTATAGAGATCACTAGGCAATTAAGCAACCCTTATCTCTCCTTCATTTATGGGATTGAGTTACATCTTTCTTAACCATCCATAGCTTGTAGATGACCGCCCAACAACAAGATTTCTATCCTATGGATATGATTTATTTGATAACCGTTATCCTTGATGGCTTTAGGTGCAGCTTATAGAGTTTAAATTTATCAAGACTTTCAAATCCTTATCTTACTCAAACTATATCCTTACACATAAGCAAGGTTTTGATAATCAATTGAGGCTTCAACTTTAACTTACTTTTGACCCTAGGGAAATGGCCACGTGTCAATCTTGACAAAATCTTAGTTCGAATTTTATCTCTTATGGATAGCTTTGCTCCTATGGATGCTTCTCCACATGGATAAATTTATTTGCCAACATCACTTATGACGGAAAAGATTGTATACGAAAATCTGCTTTTCCGTATGTATTAGGATAACATTAGGGGGTGGACACATCAGTGCTCAAAAGTGATAAGCACCCCCAAAAAAGTGAAAGTCACTTTTAGGTACTGATATTCAGTCCCTTGATGTCATCCTAATACATCAGGAAAAGAAAATTTCCGTATATAATCCCAACCCCACTTATGATGGCATCAAAACATCCTGAGTGGGTATGGGCACATGTAATAATCTTATAGCTCCTTTGCATTTGATTTGACTTGATTTGATTTGGCTTTTATTTGATTTGACAACTTTGCTTTGCACTAAAATTAAATTTGCATCAAAATGACCCTCCACATTGTATTGTATATTTCATATAATTACTTGCGAGCCATGGACTCATGCTTCCATACCATTTTCAGATATTGAGTACCACCAGATTCGAGGAGATTACACGGGATGCGACATAGTGTTGCACAAGATTTGTTTTATAAGTTATGTTTTGGACACACTTTTGTAGAGATTTACTTTGTATGAATTTGGATCACCTTATTAGTTTTGATTTCCATTGAGGTGATATGGGTGAGATGCAACCCAACATGTGATGACAAATGTGGACATATTGTGGTTAGTATTAGTATTCTCCATTAGAATGCGATACATTATTAGATTAATTCCATTTCCAATGCATATTGTTTTAGATATATGAATGAATGCTAAGTGATTCCATTGCACTAGTGATGTATATGTAAATGAATGTAAAGTAATTCCACTGCATTTATGATATGTATGTGAATGAATATGAGGTATTCCACTGCAATGAATGTGACAAAATATGGAAAGTAAAAAAATTATGAGACCAAAGTGCTTACGTAAAGGTAAGATAGGAAATGAAGTAAAGTGAATGTAAGAATGAAAATGGAAGGAATGTATGTGAAAGCAAGAATGTGTGTTTAAGAAAAATTGTGCCATGTTCTAGATTCGGCTTGAAGCTAGAATATTGTTTTCTATGTATGTGACTTAGGTCGGATTCGAGATGTGACAGGACTTGAATGGGAATGGCCTCCATTAGGCATCTCCAAATGAACATTAGGACTTGTTAGGGGAAATCCTTGACCTTCCATATCAATTTCATGTTTTCATCCATTAAGTGTGATGGGGAAGCTAAGGATGCTTATATAGATTTGTATACTGACTTGGTAGAGAATTTACCTAAAGGTGTTTTCATCAATCTTAATGAATTCTCCTCTTAAATGCTTCCAATGTTTAGATGGATATGAAGAATTGTTAGCAATGCTAGGAAGAAATATTTGCTAAAGGATAATGAGTTTCAATATCATTATCATAAGAACAACTGATATCCATGAGTATTTTCATTTGTTCAAAATTTTCCTAGTAGGAATAGCTTTATGAAGCCATTCTCAATTAAAATTTTTCCAATGCCTCATTGCCTTAGTGGTTGTGGCACCACCTTTCTTAAAGAAATGTAACATGTTTGAACCTGTTCAGTACCATTATGTCTGCGGTTGTACTTGAAGTTTGTCTCTCTTGTTATGCTATGGGTCCTGCACTAGGTTTCGATAATCACCCAAAAAAAGGAGAATTTTTTATTTTATTAGGACACTTATTTTTCCAAGGTTAGTTCCATCTGGCCTCCACTCATTTACTAGAATTGGAATGAATCATCATTTATTTAAATATTTATTTGGAATGAGTCATTGAGGACATGCCAAACAAAGTGCCAGACCAAACTAATTGATTTGAAAGGTTGGAAGGTATTGCCATATGTGAAACAACCAAGGCTTCATGTTATGACCCAGATAACATCAATTGTAAACTCTCTCCAAGTATGATTTTTATGATTCAGAAGGTTAGCAACATCCATTGGAATATGGTTGCTTAGGAGGGACCGGCTCGTTTTCATCACTGTATTGATCTTGTGTTTCCTATGGTGAACTATTTCAAAATTTGGGCCTGCGATTGCCCTATTTCTAAAATAGGGCTGCCATAAGCAATAAGGAGAGTGGGGGATTAACGACTAACCCACTTCCCATATTTGCAGAGTCATGTGGGAGCGAGTTAGGGCTACTACATGTTTCTATCCTTCCATATATAAAGGGACAATCATGAGAAATCTAAGTGTAATTTTTTTGGGTTTTCTCAAAGAAAAAAAGATGAAAAAGAAATAGAAAGGA
The DNA here is from genome assembly GCA_025762735.1 of Platanus orientalis. NCBI lineage: Eukaryota > Viridiplantae > Streptophyta > Magnoliopsida > Proteales > Platanaceae > Platanus > Platanus orientalis. Next base: position 36,648 of record JAOXJP010047229.1, read on the forward strand.
GTGGCTGCCACTGTAGGTTTTCCAAAGATCTTCTTTGATGAAGAAGGAGAAGGAGGATTCATTCATGTTGCGAACTTCATCTTCTCCTTCTCTCTCTTTCTTTCTCTAAGTGCAGTTCTTGAACTTGGCTCTTTTCCTCAAGAAGAGCACAATTGTGAGTTCTTGTAACTTAGCCTTTTTTGAATCTGCACTCTCTATCGGGAGATATTGCTTGATTCAACTAAGTATCATCTTCTTGAGATTCAATATTCTCTTTAAGAGAGCACACCCTAATCTCGTAAGTGAATTGTGTTTGAAGAAACCATTTCATAGTAACGTCGTGCTGTTGGATTTTCTATAAAACTGAACCTTGAGACTTCTGGGCTTTAAGAACACAACCATGCTTTATTGTCTCTACTAGAGAGTGAAAATCCATTGAGAAACAGGGGTTTTACCCAAGCTAGATTTTATCCTCGACTATCTTTAATAAACATGATAACGACACCTTCTATGCTTGGATGAATCGGTTAACATAACTTTAGAACTAAAGAAGATGAGAGAGCTAAAAAAACCAGAAAATTGTGACTAGACTCATCTATCGTGACTAAACAGGTTGATTGCGACTGAAATAGTCTATCGCGACTGACCAACAACATGTGACTATTCGAGTGTTTTGCAAACGATGAGGTCATCCACAACTGAACCTCTCTTCACGGATGAACATTGCTATACAACTGAATTGTGTTTCGCGACTGATCCTTATTTGTGATTGAGCAGAAAATTATAATTAATTTGTTCCATTGCTATCCTATTCCCATCACCACAAAACTAATAGCCTATAATCCAATGACAAATTTTAGAATGGAAAAAAATTCTTAGTTCTTTTTCCATATCCATGAGGTGTTAATCAATTACATGTTATTTCAAGACCAAGGTGATATCTATTCTTAAAGTTCTCAACCCATAAGGAATCACCATTAATTAAGCTTTTCTAACCCAGTTTCATTTAACCTGTTAATTTCTTATCTACCTCCATCATCTTGTTTTTAATGGTTGGTGATTTCTTTTGTAATTTTTAAAATTTTACAATTGGAGGAGCCTCAAGGATAGATTGACAATTACACAAAGGAGATTTACATACCTAATGTTATAATAGCTTATGCCATGAAAAATTCATCCATGTGTTTCTTTGCATATTCTAATGTTTAATTTCACTTAATTAATGGTAGGAGTTTAAATAATTGAATATGAACCGGAAATTGGCGTATCCGGATTCCACTCATTTATAATTGGATATTTTTTAAACGAATGAATATTTAATAGAATCAGAGACACATGGGTTCATATTCATATCCATTAAGTCATGAATATCGAATACGAATATAGATACATCATGTCACGAGTCAATATCTAAACCTGTAATCGCCCCAGATATTCGGACCATGACATTAGAATAATTCTTTTTAGTTTTCACCTTTACTTTTGTCATAGTCATTATTTTTTTTTCTTTACTTGATTTTTCTTTACCTTACTTAGTCATTTCGCATTGAAATTAAATAAGTTCAATTTTTTCTCGACCATTATGTTTCATTATTCACTTGTGTAGTGGAATAACATACATCATATAAAAATTGCAATGGAATATATAGGTATCACAAATGATTACCATCCAATAAAATTATCATATCAATTTATATGGTCATTCATAGCATCAAATAAATCTCCAACAATGCAAATCACATTAAAATATTTCCATCTCCCACATCATGAACTAAAGTATTTCAAGTTTAACTAATTATTGCACACCATTGTCTCAAAATGAAGTCCCTATAGGACAAGTCACATCAATATTCAAAAGGTCACAAGACTAAACAAACTCGTCCAAATAGAGTCTAAACAATTGGGTTCAAGTATCATCCATGTCACTAATCTTCCATTCACAATCCTTTATTCCTTGTTTGAAAAACACTATGGATGGGTGAGTCTATGGCTCGTAAGATGTCATGTAAAGTATACAAAAGAAAGGATGAAGGCAAAGAAAGTGTAATTAAAAGATATCAAGTACATATAAATGATGCATGCATAGTACAAATAGGAACAATCCATGAGTAAGTCAGAGGCAAATTCCATGAATAATTGAATCGATCAATTTATACTGCATGCATGATTCATATACAATAAGCACAACAAAAGCTCATGAGTCAATATGGAAGTAACATGATACATTTCCACATTAGAATCGATATTTGATAGACTATAAGTCAATACGAAATAATATGGTATATTTCCACAATAGAATCGATATAGATCATTCATTTGAACATGAAAGGATCTGGTCATTTACTTTTCTCTTTGGTAACATATAATGGTTTTACCTGGATGGGTATCAATCACTTAATGACATATCATGGTTAACTTGAACGAGTATCAATCAATCAATGACATTTAACGGTTTAACTAGATAGGTATCAATCAATCAATGACATTTAACGATTTAACCAGATAGGTATCAATCAAAGTTCAATGAGAATTAAGAGTTCATATTTCAATAACAATATAATAATTTATCATTGCATTAATCTCTAATGGTAGGATTAATCACATTTAATTATATCCCCAAGAGGAGGGACAATCGTGTTGAATTATATCCCTAAGCAGAAGGCCAATTGTATTGAATTATATCACTACAAGAAAATACATTTTTAGTGGCAACCTTTTCACATCAACTTAAAAGTTGATGCTAATATATATATATATATATAGCAACAACATAGAAATTAACGCTAAAAATTCATATTTTCCTCATTTTATATATTAGTAAAAGGAAATATAAGTCATGTTTTTTTGCATCAACTTCTAAGTTGACATAGACCATTATAAATTATTTTATTAATTTTTAAATGATGTTTTTCGCATCAAATTAAGTTGACACAAAAAACATTATAAATTATTTTATAAATTTTAAATGATGTTTTTTTTTTGTCTATTTATGCTGACGCAAAAAACATTATAAATTATTTTATAATTTTTTAAATGATGTTTTTCGCATCAACTTGGGTTGATGCCAAAAACATCATAAATTATTTTATATATTTTTGTTCTTTTATAGTGTTTCACACATCACTCTCTGATGATAAGTTGGGTTTTATAAATTTATTTTGTGTTCTCTGATTCTAACAACTTTTGTTACTTACCGCCTAATATAACTATGGCAATGTTTGACATGACTCATGAACCGAGCACGAACCCAACAAGAAATAACCGGGTTGGAGTTGACTGTAAATGTGTTTTAGGTCAAAATGGGTTGACTTGCTTTGACACGATTAAAAAATGGGTTGGGTTAAGGTTGAGCCATATAGTCATAAACCCTTAACTTTACACGACACAAATATGACCCACCAACATGAATTACCACATAACCTGCGAACCCGACATGAACCCAACATGAAATAAGCGGGTTAGGGATGACTGTAAACATGTTTTGGGTCAAAACAAGTTGACCCACTTTAACACAATTAATTTTAATAAATGGACCGGGTTAGGGTTGAGCCATATAGTCGTACACCCTTTTCTTGATACGAATATAACCAGACACCTCCAAAGAGGAAAAATAATTTAATAAACCCAAATCGCCTCTCCTCTGCATTTACCTTCCTCTGCATTAAGCTCTCATCTTCTGGTTCTTTCTCTCTCTTGCAGGGATAAATTTCATCTTCTTCGTTTTTAAAACCTTAAATTTTAGACAATCATCTCTCTTGGGCGATTATTCCTCCTCTCTTTGTGACATATGGTTATATTGAAATTGGAAATAAAAAATGCTCATTGTGGATTTTGGATATGTGTTCGTCTTCTATCAACGTCCCTTCCTTTTTATCCTCAAAACCCTAACCTTATACCTCACATATCCATGTTTTTCAAGTAGAAGGCTCGACGATGTCTCTCCTTGCGACAAGCTTTCCTTTTCAGATTTCACAAAGAAACCCTAGAATTGTATCCGTTCTAATGGTATTCCGTCTCCATCTTTGTAGTTCCTTGTCCTTGTTTAACACAACAAACCATGTAAAATTTTCTCAATCTTCTTAGATCTTTGTCCCTGCAAACAAGAAAGTTGGTGGAGAGAAAAACAGAAGCCTTTCTACTTCTCATAAAGCTTTCTTCATAACTTGTAATCGTCAATCCAACGAATCTCCTTCCTGGACACTGGACGGATGCATCGGAGTGTCGGATTCTGGAGATACCATGGCGGCGAAATTGAGTTATGCAAGGTCTAAATCTCTCATTGTCTCTCATATTACTTTTTTATGTTGGATTTTAGGGTTGGTTCTGTGATTCCTTTAAAGCTTATCAATACTTTTGGTTTAATTCCTCCCTTTTTCTCTACTACAGTTCGTTCTCATTTTTTGAAGCTCCTTTTTTTGAAGCTAATTGGATTCTTATTTCTTTTAAATACTTTTTTTGGTTGAGTTTCTTTTTGAAGTGAGTTTTAGTTTGATTCTGCATTATTTTTTGTTGAATTAGTAGTTTAAAAATGCTGATTTTGTTGATTATGTGTTATAATGAAACTCCTTGCATTTTGTTCTTCTTAAGCTTCTATCATATGGTATGCATTTTATTTTGAATTTTTTCTGAAATAGTTTGTGCCCTGCATGTTGTTATATGACATTTTAGAATGCCTAATTAAGAAAGGTTGTAAATTAGTCATGTTTCTATTGAAATTAAAGTGGAAATAAGATTTCTGTTGATGAAAAGTGGGTGGAGTTGATGATTGGTATCTACACTAACCATAGTTGGTGTGTTTTATTATTCTATTCTAAGGCCTCTTTAAAGGCTAGCAAGTGGTTAGTTGTTAAACATGGGGAGATATACAAGGATGATGTCCATGTATAAGTCCAATATAGATGATTTGTCAAGATAGTTTATGTTAGTCTTTTCATTAAGTGCTATTCCTTCTCTTACCATAGTCACGTGGATGCAAAGATATTAACATGGAGTTCATCGGATCAAACGTAGGTGGAGACAATCAAGTGAGAAGCATAATAATATCATTACTGGTTAACTATCATATGAAATAAAACAAACAACAAACTTTGGATCTAATCAAATTAAGAAGAGATCACCAACTAACAATGAAGATATAAATAAAAATCTCAAGTATAGGGAAATCAAGGAAACCTTCAAGTATAAAGAATAGTAATCATTTTCCCTTTTAAAATTTCACAAGAATCCAAGCTCATTACAATAAATCATAGAGAGAAATTTAGGATTTCATTGAATCAATAGTTGTAGAGTAAAGAAATGAGTAAATCTTACATGAAACATGCCTAAATATGAATAAATCTAGTGATACCTATATGAAATTCAAAATTTTCCTACAAACATGGGTATTTACCAAAGCATACCGAGAGAAATCACTCCATGGAATCATTAGAATCATCAGACATATATAGATCTAGCAAGAAGTGATAGAAATATGTAATCTTACCTAAAATGGCAATAAAATATTAAGGAAAGTATAGAAAAACAGAGGAATAACACAATTAATTTAGGAACTCATCAATCCTTCATGGATTTAGTGCTAGGATGAGGTAAGCTCACTCAACTTCAGAGATAAGGCAATAGAAATAAAGAGAAATTGATATCTTAACCAAACTAAAGATTATAAATGAACAAGAGCACAAGAAACCAAAGGAGTAGCTCTCTATATATGAAAACTCATAAAAATCTCATAAATCTAGAAACAAATTAGTGTGAACTCACCAGAATCTCATAGGTTAACAATCAAATGGTGAAGAAACTAAAATACCAGTCAAATGGATGACTAATCATGAAGAAACAGTACAAGAAACAAGGGGAGTAGCACATCATGTATGGACACTCACAAAAATCTCATAAATCTAAGGGTCAAGTGCTTTGGATTCACCAAAACCTCATAGATTAAAAATCAATAGATGAAGAAACCAATATACCAGCCAAATAGATGAATAATCATGAAGAAATAGTAGAAGAGACAAAGGAGTAGCACAGTATATATGAACAATCACTATTTCTTCATTCTTGCTTGTTTAAGCTCTCCAACACTCCAAAACATCATTTCCTTTGCTCCTATCATTTGTAAAATGATGTAAAAAAAGTGTTAACTAGGTAGAGTATAAAAATCTAGAAAGAAAATGAGCTAATCTAGTGGATTTTCAAAGTTGAGAGTGAAACTTACCAAATTTAGGGAAAATCTCTATTTTCCTCTCCCAAGCTTCTCAATACCTCAAACATTTATTCTTTTTATTCTAAATGATTTAAATGAGGGTTTAGAAGTGTTATATATCGTCCAAGACAAGATCCCACATGTGTGAAGGTCAAATGGGAGCAAGCCATGTCATAAATGACAAAAAAATGTAATTTTTCGGACATTTTCAACATTCTGGGGGTTTCGTGATCGATTACATGATCTTTGATCAATCATGGATCACCTAAGAAAATCCAGAGGGTCATGCTACTTCATTCATGATCGATCAGGCCAAAATTGTGATTTTGTGATCGATCACGAGATCTGTGATCGGTCATGCATCTCCTAGAAAAATTTTCTGCATAAACATACTTCGATAAATCGGCCATAACTTTCTCTACAAAACTCTAAATTATAAAATGTTTGGTGTGTTGGAAAGTAGACTCGAAGACCTTAGGTATAGATTATACTATAGTTCACTCGGAATTGGTGTCAGTGGGCCTAGGAAATTACTTCAATTATGCTTTAGGACAACTTTGCAACTCGATAGGTTCATGGTCCAACTTGGGATCTACACTTTTAACTCAGTTCAAATGGTTTCTAAACTGCTCTAAGATCTGTGTAAAATATGTTAAATAACAATTTTATCCTTACATGTATTAAATTACATTTTTTTCCCTTTAAGTGCATTGTGGGGTGTTACATGTATCCCTTCCACTTTGCTCATTTCTTCTCCTTTCCTCTCTAAACCTTAATCCCCTCCTATACTTCTCTAGGGTTTACAAACACATCATTTTCTAATTTTTCAGCTCTTGATTCTCCTTGATAGTTCCTTTATTCTTCTCTTTTAATAAATGTGACCACTTTTATTAATCTTTTTGATTCCATTATTTTTTTTCCACACTTCTCTTTCCATTCCTATGACTTATTTAGGTCCCAAGAAAACTAAAATTTGTCCTCTTGCTTTATTCCACATGAGCTATCCTATATGGACAACTAATATCAGTTGTAGGCCTCTTATCTTATCAAAAAAGATGCGGGGTGTTACATATCTGATTATAAAAATTCATTAAGTTAATACATTCATATACGTTAAGTTAGGCAATGGGTTAGGGTTAATGTTAAAAGTATTTTTTAAAACGAATTTAATTGGCACTGATAGGGCTACTAAATTCAAAATTAATTTTTCTTGGGTTTTGTTTCCCTAAAAACAAGTGACAATTACAAACAAATTTGCGCCGCATTGTTTTGACACTGCATACAATGAAGAAATAGTTGGAATGGGTTTTCAAGGCTGAAAATAAACCAAATTTTTGGATCCATATTCCCTACTGATGAGTCTGGATCTGCTGAAATTTGTTTTTCAGCAAAAATGCTGAAAAACTAATCCCAACATGACACATTATACTTTTGATAAACATTCTTAATTATCCTAACCACCCACTAAACAAAACGTTAACATCTTTCTTTAATCCTATTTAGTGGGTATCACGTGACATTTTAGGATTTGTTTTTCAGCATTTTAGCTGAAAAACAAATTTCAGCATATCCCGACTCCCCTACTGAATATTCTCTTCTCTTTTGTCTCTCTCCAGCTAAAACATCACCACCATCCCTAAAACCGCTCTCTCCCACTTACATCTGATGAGTAAAATTGCAGCCCCTTGGGTTGCTCCAACGCATGAAAGAAATAAACACATAAGAAAGTCAATTAAAAGCCCCATATAACAGCCCATAAAACCATACGTTATTAATATTCAATTTTGAATCTTACTAGATATAAAAGGGAACAAATGTTCTGTCCGGGATTTTTTATGTACTATCGTGTCCTATGCACAAATGCTGGGTGCATAATGTTATAACTGTAAAAACAGTTTTCAAATGAAAAAAAAAAAAAAAAAGTAACCATAAAAATGGGGTGTATAAGGTTAAAACCATAAAAAAAGTGTTCATATGAGCATTTGCTCCCTATTTAAAAGGGGCACCATATTAAAAAAAAAAAAAAAATCACGTGTCAGCCTGTGGTAGAGGACACGGTGGGACATACAAAATCCTGGACAAAACATTTGCTCCATATATACATATAACATAATAACTTGTGTATTAAACCATTAATAATCACTTTTTTTGGGTAAATGTGTATTGATAATCTCTCAATAAGCTATACATGTATAAGTGATGTCTCTCCCCCCTGTGCCAAAAATTTCTATCCTACTCCCCTCTTTTTCCTACCAAAACGTCCACCATCCTTAAGGTCTTGTCTGTTACAAGGTAAACCATGGGAAAAAGAGGGAAACTGTGCTTTTTCCCTCCAAGAAACCCCACTTTCATGCTGTCTGATGCATGAGAATACCAGATGGGAACACTTGGTAAAGCCACCTAGGGTGTATTGATCTTTCTCCCTCTCACTTTTTGTGTATAATCACTTTATTGGATTTATGTAGGAAAGGGCACTTGATCCTATGAATTACAAAGTTCCCTAATGTTACATGTATTGATCAAGGCTTTCACACTTGTAAATTGGGTGCGCTTACAATTATATGGGTTTCTTCTACTGCCCAAATTCTAGAGGGGTTCAGTACCAAAAAGAAATAAATTCTGGAGGGGTTGGTGTAGAACAGGGGATTACCTAACTTGACAACCAACAAGCATGGAAGTTGACATAACAAAATGTCATTCGGGCACAATTCCTTATGATTTTAGACTGTCAATTAGTTATCGAAATACCCTAGTATGTGTGCTAAATATTATAGCGTCTCGACCTAAACCTATGTCCACCCACTGTTGATGGTGTGCGAGAAAGTCAAGCAGCTAATCCCTTTTTTTTTTTTTGGGGGGGGGGGGGGGGGGGGTAATAAAAAGAA